>JAWNNT010000022.1:0-15836 GCA_035044645.1 Scaptomyza parva
ATGTAAAACCTGTCGGAGGATGGATGAGGCCTAAAAGAGGCCAAGGCCTACCTACGTGGCGACAGATGAGGCCTAAAAGAGGCCAACCCCTGCGTACGTAGCTGGTGGAAGAGGCCACATGCCTTAAACACACGCAGGCCCCCCCTAACCCACACACATGCGGTATCGTCCCTGGTTATGGATAAGCGATGCCCACAGCGATGCGTTTTGGGGATATTTGGTATCACGAGGAATAAGTTGAATTTTGTTTAGTTATAGTTATAGTAAAGTATAACTATCTTTATTCTTATAATTTGTATGTAATTTATTTTCAAGATATGCACGTTTTGGTTTTTTTAATACACACACCTTCATCCATACACATACACATCCAGGACACACACAATTTGTATTGTTGAAAAGCGGTCGCGTTTACGGCAGCTCCGTACTGAGTGTGTTTTACAAGGTACAGTGACACTGAAAAATTAAGCAACGTGTTATTATCGGTGCTCACTCTGCTCGCGCCACTTACTGCGTATCTGTTTACCGCCTTACCGGCGCATCCTTGTGACTTGCCTCGATTCGGCGTAGTGGATTGCTCTCTGGAAGCGGTCAGTTAGCGCCTTTTTTTTTCTTTCCTGGTGTGAGTAAATTCCACACATTTGCACATTTGTTGTGGGCTGAAAACCCCAAATGGATAATACGAAACCTGGGCTGACGGTAGCAGTATTCTAGCATCTCAGTAAGCGGAGTGAAATCTTTCCGAAATGACTGCTAGGGTAATGCTGATACTGCCCCCGCCCCGCTAAAACTTGGCAAATCTCCAAGCACGATTGATGGTGCGTCGTCATTAAGTTGGCAGTACAGGTTCAGTTGAGACAATCCTGATTAAAGCGAAACCGGCTCTGAACACCCGACCCCATAAGGGCGGGGGTCAACCCTAGCATGGCCTCACTGCTTGCTAAGATAACCATGGGATTATTACGCAACTGTACAACGACCAGAGATAACGACTTGGAGTTGGGACCCAACAAAATGAATAATGAAACAAATCTACAAAACCAAACAAGGGAGAGTGGAGAAGAATTCGCGAGGAGTAGGAGAACGATGCGATCTCCTGTGGGTGGGGTAGCGCCACCTCCGGTGAATAACAGGGAGGAGGCTACTGGCCTGGCGATCCAGCGTGGCTCAGCGCTATGCGAGCTCGGCCAGGAAATCTCCAAGCTGGTGGTGATGCTGGAGGACGGCAAAAGGCGCTCCATCCACCAGCCGATGAGCGATTCCATCGAGAGCATAAAGGCGCTCTACGAGCTGGCAGCCATACAGCTCCATGATGAGGGAGCAAAAGCCGTCATCAGGACGAATCAGTCCTCGCAGACGTCCCCCCACCTGGACCAGAGGTGAAAAGGAAGCTGCGTCCAGGGTCGAGCAAACCTGGCACACCCCACAGCAAGCGGAGTAGGAGAGAGGGTGCCTCGGCCGCCCCCAAGGATAGCCCGGTGGCGGTGAAGACCTCAGGCGTGGACGCTCCGGAACGCCCAAAAGGTGAACAGTGGACGAAGGTCACCCACAAGAAGGACAGAAAACCAAAGAGGCCAGAGGCTCGCATGGAGAAGGCGCGGCCCGATGCCATAATCATCGCAGCGAGAGGCGACGCTAGCTACGCGGATATACTCCGCAAGGTCAAAGCGGACGAGAAGCTCAACGAGCTGGGAAAGGCGGTCTCCAGGATACGGAGAACCCAAAAAGGCGAACTGCTACTGCAGCTGAATAAGCCAGCCATGGATACCTCGGCATTCAGGAGCCTTGTGACGAATACACTGAGCGAGCAAGCAGAGGTACGATCCCTCGCTCACCGGGTGACCATCGAAGCCAGGGATCTCGATGAGGTCACCACTAAGGAGGAGATAACCATAGCGTTCCGCGGTCAATTTGACGTGGAGGTCACCCCGGAGGACATCACCCTGCGAAAGGCGTATGGGCAAACTCAAACTGCCTCGATTAAGCTCCCCGCAGACAGAGCAAAGAAAGCGTTATCTGTCGGAGGCTTAAAAGTGGGATGGGTCAGCTCAAGACTTCGGGTGCGCATTAGCGTTACCAAGTGCTTTAGATGCCTGGAGTTTGGCCACCTTGCGAGACAGTGCAAAAATGAGCAGGACCGATCGAATCTGTGCCGTAGATGTGGAGGTCAGAACCACCTGGCCAAGGACTGTAATAAAGATCCACAGTGTATGTTCTGCAAGAAGAAGAACATGGACGATAAACACATCGCCGGTAGCGGCAGATGCCCCATGTTCCGGAGCGCACTGGCCAAAAGATCATGAAGTGCGTCCAGCTGAACCTCAACCACTGCGAGGCAGCGCAGGCCCTGCTAAGACAGTCGGTCAGGGAGACGCAAGCACACTTGGCCATAATCTGCGAGCCGCACAGGCCAATCACTGGAAGCGGATGGGTGGCTAGCAAGTGTGGGAAAGCGGCCATCTGGTCTCTCCGAACACCACCGAAGGAAATTAGCATTGATCACGAAGGGTTTGTTCGGGCGAAGATTAACAATATAACATTTTATAGTTGTTACGCTCCGCCGAGCTGGGATCTGAGGCGATTCCAGCAGTTGCTAGAGGAAATCTCGGATGATGCTCGCGGAAGATCGCCCATAGTAATTGCCGGGGACTTCAACGCCTGTTTTGCATCGATAGATGTAAACCTCGCAAACAACGAGAGGCGGCTCACCTACCGTAAGACTGGCAGAGGATCTATTATAGACATCACCCTGCTAAGGAGCTCGCTATGTAGGAAGACGACGTGGAGAGTCAGCGAGGATTTCACTTTCAGCGACCACCAAGCGATATACTGCGTGATCAATGCAAGACCACAAGGACAGCAGCGACCCCAAACAGGTGGGCCCAAGTGGAAGGAAAACCTCCTAGACGAGGATACCCTCACTGAAGCCTTACGCCATACCGTGTTCCCAGCCATCGGGCAATCTGTCGACAACATGGCAAGAAGCCTAATGCGCTGCGTTACGGACGCATGTGATTTGTCAATGCCCAGGAGAAAGCCGAGCAGTCGAGCAACGCCCTGCTATTGGTGGAATGAGGAAATCAACCAGCTAAGGAAAGCGTGCCTACTGGCCAGAAGGTGCTCCCAACGTGCCAGGGGCCGCCCGGAATTCGCCAGTAGGCTTGATGTTCTCAGAGGAGACAAAAGAGAGCTGAAACGCAGCATTAAGAGAAGCAAGGCCAGCTGCTTTCGGGCAATCTGCGAGGAGGCTGATGTGAACCCATGGGGAACCGCATACAAGGTGGTCATGAAAGTCACCGTTTGGGTGACTTGTCCTACGGCTTTAGCCAACATAGTGGCGACGCTGTTACCGCAACACCGGCGGCTACAAGAAACGAGCCCAATTCAGCGAACGGAGCTTATTCACAGAGTCACACAGGAATAGGTCTTGGATGCAACAAAAAGACTGGGTGACAAAAAGGCCCCAGGACCAGACGGTATCCCCAATAAGGCGTTGAAGCTGGCGGTCCGCTCGAGGCCAGAAATATTTGCGGCCACATACGCAAAATGCCTACAGGATGGAGTTTTCCCCAGGATATGGAAACGGCACCGGCTAATCCTCCTGCCAAAAGGGGATAAGCCGACAAACGACCAGTCTGGATATCGGCCTATCTGCCTCCTAGATTCAGCGGGAAAGGTCCTGGAGAAGCTGATATATAACAGATCTCAGGCCATCATTAATGGAAAAAACGCGCTCTCAGCCAGCCAATATGGGTTTCGGAAAGCCCGCTCTACCGTAGATGCAATCCAGGCGGTAGTAGACATTGCAGCCAAGGCAATCGAGGGAACGAGATGGAGGTGGGGCGACAAGGAGTATTGCGCCGTAGTAACCCTCGATATTTGCAACGCGTTCAACTCGGTGAACTGGTCGCGCATCAGGACAGCCCTCGGTAGAATTGGAGTACCGTCGTACATAGCTAGTATCATATCCAACTACCTGTCGGACCGGGTGTTGGAATATGATACGGAGGACGGATCAAGGAGTTATGAGGTCACAGCAGGAGTGCACAGGACTCCGTTCTTGGTCCTCTGCTGTGGAACCTAATGTACGATGAGGTACTTAGGCTCGAACTACCACAGGGCTCTAACCTCATTGGCTTTGCAGACGACCTGGCACTAGTAGTATTAGCCAAAGAGAGCAAGGAGGTAGAAGCCACAGCGAACGCAGCAATAAGAATTGTGGCAGATTGGATGAAGGATGCGAGCTTGGAACTTGAAGGCCATAAGACGGATGCCGTACTCATTACAAGCCGCAAAGTAAAAGAGTACATCCAGGTGCAAGTCAACAACGATGTTGTGAAATCCAAGCAGTCTATAAAATACCTGGGAGTCAGGTTGGACAATAGACTCAGCTTCCGGATGCATGTAGAGTACGTCAGCCAGAGAGCAGCTAGAATGCAATACCCTCTCGCGCATGCTGCCCAATGTTGGGGGTCCTAAGCCAGCGAAGCGGCAATTGCTGGCGAGAGTGGTGGTGCAAAGTACTGCCTTATCACCACGCCGGATGTTAAAAACGCTTTTAACACGGTTAAATGGAAGTGCATCCTGGAGGCCCTAAAGGCCCTCAGAATGCCGAACCACCTGATTCGGATACTACGTTGCTATTTCGAGGATAGGGTTCTTAAGTTCGACACCAGCGAGGACACGCAAGAGTACCTCGTCACCGGTGGGGTGCCCCAAGAATCAGTGCTCGGCTCTCTCCTATGAAACGTGATATATGATGGCATCCTCCGCTTACAGATGCCTGAGAGGGTCACCTTGGTTGGATTCGCGGGCGATGTGGCGATAGTGGTGGTGGCAAAGCAGATAGCGGTCGCGGAGAGTAGATGCAACCGGGCAAACACCATACAGTGGATCTCGACAGTAGGACTTCGGCTAGCTCTACAAAAAACCGAGGCGGTGTTTGTCAGCAGCAATGAAATATCTGAGCGTGATGCTTGACACCCGCCTGTCCTTTAGGAGCATTGCGAATATGTAAGTGCCAAAGCAGCGAAAACAAACCACGCTCTAAGTAGGATTATGCCAAAGACGAGAGGCCCGAAACAGCTGAGGAAAGCTCTCCTGACATGCGTTACGAGATTTGCGACGCAATACCTAACGGCCATACGCTTGATTCCGCATACTCCTATCGTACCTTTTAAGTTATGTATTGTAAAGATAATGAAGTTTGTCTAGCAAACGAAATAAAAAAAACATATTGGCATATTTCAACTGATTTTGTACGTCCAACAATCTATGGACAAAGTTGGCCGCCAGCTTGCAATTTGCCTTAGAGTTGGTCCATAACTAAGAGCTAAGGGCAACGGTCAACGGTCAATGTTCAACGTTAACTGAAGACTTTTGCATGGTCCGAACTGTCGATTTAGCCGTTTTTCCTGATTTGCTGATTTTTCTACACACTCTCACACACCTCCTAAAAACTTTTGTTTTTGCATTACACACAATGCAACAAAAGTGGCCGCAACTTTACTCTGTGCTTGGTATTTTAACGCCCCGGTCCAAGTTTGGTTAATGAATGGCAGGCTTAATTATTTGCCCAGAAGGGACTTTTGGGTCGGCTTCGGGGTGTGGAGGGGCTGAGACTGGCTTGGTGCCCACAATCAGCAGCCGTTGCGCCATTGTTATGTATATTTTACCCTCTCCCTTTGGCTGAGGGTAGCGTTTAATAATTGTTTATATCAGTCCGATGCAACTTTTTTGCTTTTGCTCAGCTCCGTTTAAATATTCCAAGCGTGGCAAAGTTTCAATTGTGTTTGCCTTTGTTGTTGCTGTTGTTTTTGTTGTTGCATATTTTACCCATTGATATTGTGCTGGCAATTGGCTGTTGATTTTCCGTTTGCTTTTGCCTCGCTCTTTTTATAGGCTAATTCACATTGCATATTTAATTAAATGCTTTTATTTTGGTTTTGCTTTTTTTTTTTGTTTCTTGTTTATATTTCCGATCAATTACTGTGAACGAAGAACTTTATACCACTGAGCAAAAATTTAAATAGAGGCCTCAACCCATCGGGCAGATTCCCACAGACAACAAGTAAGAAGGTTAAAATCGAGTAGGCTCGACCTAAAAGATACCCTTAAACCATTACCATACAGACGAATGACGGTCGGGCTGACAGACATACACATGTATACGTGTACAACTGTACCAATACTTGATGACTTTATATCTCCGGTGTTTCTTCTATTTTAATAAAAATTTCACAGACTTCTATTATTTGTTAATAGATTCAATCCTCATTTGAAATTTTTCGAAATATAAGATTTTTTTATCGATTCCATATGTATATCGAAAACCTAAAAAGTTATCGATAATTTGAAAAAAAAAACTTGTCATGCCTAGGGATTGGGAGAGTCTCTAGCTTTTGTAGTTCCTGAGATCGACGCGTTCATTTATACGGACGGACATGGCTGTTGATGCTTATCAAGAATATGGAGTCGGAGAAGCTTCCTTCTGCCTGTTACATACTTTTGCAAAACATAATTATAACTCTCCTTACACATTTCATGGGTTAAGGGTATAAAAATGAAAGAAAAGAGCAGAAAATAAAAATCATTCCATTGCTGGCATTGCTTGCGGAATGGTGACAAAACGGAACCGCCTCAAAAAAAGTGAGAAGGCTCTAGTCGAGTAAGCACGCTAAAAGCACTAAGCAAATTATTGAAAAAGAGGTCTCAAACAAGTTTGATTTCTCATCATCCCATACCTATCATAATAGATGACAAAAAAAGAGAGAGAGAGAGAGCGGTTTTTAGAGCTCAATACGCTTTCCGAATATGCAAGTCATTCCGTTGCTGGCATTGCTGAAGGAAGGATGACAGAACCGAGCCGACTCGAGTCTCTGTATCTAGCCTTCTTGTATGTATGTGTGGCGTTTGCGAGCGTGTATGCATGAGCGTGTCCCCGTCCGCACTTCTCGATCAGAGAGATGGTGCGCTTGCGGAGTATGCATAAGCTGCCGATTTTGTTTCAATCGTTGGTTGCTTTCATCGGCCCGACTATTGTTGAACAGGAGGCGCGCGCGCGCGTATGCCTGTGCGCTGTTTTCCTTTTTAGCTGGGCTAGCTCGGTCGAGATATTTGATATTTGTGCTTTTCTGTGCCCTGCATTTGCAATTTGAATACTTGAATACGCTTTCGAAGTTCATGTGCATCTTTACACATCTGTATGGCAGGTGCTTTGACAAAATTTGCATTGGAGGCTAATTCATACATATAAAATACATACATATGTATGTATGTGTATTTGTGTGTATTAAAATTTTAACATAAACAGTTCGTTTTACCCATCTTTACGTTAACTGTTAAGTGGGTGCCTCACATACATACATATGTATGTATACATATATATTTGGCGATTTTGCCGCTATAATTCACAACTAGTTCTAGCTTTGCTAGCGTGGTATGGGGCTTCCTAGACCGGCAATTATTTGCTTATGCCGCAAGGTATTAAAAAATCCAATTTTTTTTTTAAAACTGCTTATTTATACAATAATCTCGTCGCATACGTCGGTATGTCTTTGCAACAAAATGTTCTACATTCATATTCATATTTCAACCATTTACAGGTTTCGCAATTAAACTTTTGTTGTGATTTAAATAACACAAAACCTGTAAAATATCGCAATGCATTCTCACTACTTGAACTTATGGAATTGGGTGAGATCGAGTTATAATGAAGTGTACTTAAGTCAAAAGTTGAATTTTCGCAGCTAAACTCTTGGCAGGGAATTTGGTCTTCGCTTTGCTGTAAACTATCTGGATGCATTTTATTCAAATGATCTTTTGAAGGCTTTATTGC
This sequence comes from Scaptomyza parva, assembly GCA_035044645.1. Lineage (NCBI taxonomy): Eukaryota > Metazoa > Arthropoda > Insecta > Diptera > Drosophilidae > Scaptomyza > Scaptomyza parva. The sequence continues at coordinate 7,838 of JAWNNT010000022.1, forward strand.
TTCATTCGAAAATGTTTTTAGGCATAGAAGACACAAAGGCGATGATGCGTTTGTGGGATTTTCAATGAATCCGAATTTAATATATTCCGCACAGTATTGTCGTCTCTTCTTTTTTACTTCCGACATTGTTTTGCTTTGAGAAATACGTTCAACTTCGCGAGTAGTGTAGAGGAGACGTAAGTAGTGCTCATCTATTGCGCGCGAAACCACAAATGAAAATAAAATTTGCTTTACAAAAGTATGTAACAGGCAGAAGGAAGTAAAGGGTTAAGGGTCCCTTCTACTCGCGATTTCTCGACTAGAGCATTCTTTCTTGTGTCATTTGGTCGAATGGCAAATTCATTGGTGTCGAAGGCAAATCGTCTGCCGCTGGCCTGCTGTATGTGGCCTACAGTCGTATTTTTGTGTATGCATGCCCGTGCGTCTAACGGGAATAGGCAAAGCGCAAAAATAATAACAACAACAACACTTGATTGTTGTCGCTGCTGAAACACACACGCTGCTCAATGTGTTTTGATACCCTTTTTTCACAAGTTGTTGTTGAGAGTCGAGAGCTCATGCAGTCGTTGTCTAAGAGGCCTCCTAGCTTAATAAAATTACAAATCACCCCCAGGCCTCTACACAACGCCCCCATTTTCTTTCTGGGTCTCTTACCGCCCCCCTTGAGACATGCAGCGCCCACAAGGGGGCGTTATCACCCACTTTGGGAAACACTGCTGTAAAGCATCAGTTTGTAATTTCCATCTTGTCTCATCAATAACATTAAGGAGCATGTGTTCATAATCTGGCTCACAGTTACCATTAGTTGTTTTTGATGTGATAACTTTCATCGACATCATTTTTGAAATTATTGCATTGAAAAACTCGAAGAGCATTGGGTTACTGGTGGTAACCCCTCTACTTCTTATGAGGTAAAAAAGGTTTTCTAATGCATCATGTTTCAGTCGAGAGATAGTATCAAAAAATATGCATTTGAGCTTTCCCTCCAAATGTCTTGCGAGAGCATCAATATTAAATTCTGAATGAGTCCACCAATACAATACACCTTGCAGGGATAGCGATATTTCATGACATACTCTTTTATTTCGATAATATATTTTTCAATATGATTATTATTCATTAAGGCCGATTTATAGGGATTTTTATCTGTTAGGTTATTGCTATTAAGGCAATCAAACAGTTTATTAACCTTTTCGAAATCAACAAAATTGCCAATGTCAACTAAAGACTTAATTGCAGAGGAAACGGTGTGGCTAAAGATTTGTGTAGCATATTTGACTTTCATTTTTATACCCTTAACCCATGAAATGGGTAAAAAAAAAAGGGTATAATGGTTTTGTGCAAATTTATGTAACAGGCAGAAGGAAGCTTCTCCGACCCCATAAAGTATATATATTCTTGATCAGCATCAACAGCCGAGCCGATTTAGCCATGTCCGTCCGTCCGTATGTATGAGCGCGTCGATCTCAGAAACTACAAAAGCTAGATACTCCAGATTTTGGATATAAGCTCTTCTAATCCCTAGGCATGACAAGTTTCAAATTTCCGATAGCTTTTCCGGTTTACGATATACACATGTAATTGATAACAACAAAATCTCGAATTTCGAAAACTTAAAATGGGGATTGAAAATATTCATAAAATAATGAACATCTGTGAAAATTTTAATAAAATCGGTTAAGAAACACAGAAGTTATACCGATTTGTATATTTGTTCTGATCAATGACCGCAGCAGCAGGCACCTTAGAGCATAATACTACTAAGCAAACAATCAATACAGAGCTTCTGTATGAGAGTATGCACATGTTGCTGAGTTTGTTTCAGTTGTTGGTTGCTTTCAGCGGCCCGACTATACCGCGCGCGCGGTAAGCAACTAACGGTAGAAATTTATTAGAATTTGTATGCGTGTGCGCTTGTTTCTTTTTGAGCTGGGCTAGCTTGGTCAAGATTTCTGATATTTTTGTTTTCATCCAGAAGCTCGGCCTAGGACAAACTCATGCAGTTACAACAATGCATGTTCGATCGTATATTTCATGTCTATCATAAAAGACATCATTACATTGTATGCGATAAGAGTAAACATGCAGAGCTCAGCAGCTCTTATTTCTTAAGGTCATAAATAATCATCGACGTTCGGTTGAAGTAGTGAACAGGACACCATGAGCCTCTAATCTTTACTCAAAGAACATCGACGTATAGTTCAAGTGATCAGCATGTCACCATGAGCACTTGAAAGGGTCACATAGCCGGCAATCACGACATATGCGTGTGGCCGCAATGATCGGAAATGCCAGGCTCAGCACTTCATGCGAGGCTTAGCGTTTCTTCTCTCTAAGGCTTCCTAACAATCATATTTGTATTTTAGTTTTTAGTCTGAAATTGCCAATGAATAAAGCAAGGCGCTCGTCGTCTCCCAAATAAAATTCTTGTGTGCGTTTTAGTTAACTCGGTGCGAGTCCGGCCTTTCGCTGACTCAAACAATAACGAAAGTCCGACCTATCGTCGGCATCCTAACCAAATAGTATTTCTAAATACTAATAATAAAATACATAATTGGCGCCCAACGAGTGGTAATCCGACGAATTCAAAGTCAGTACCCACGCAGCTTCACCAGGAAACTCTCATTAAAAGGATTCAAAAGTCTGCAGCTGCCTCCGTTAACACAGGACGCAAAAGGAGCAGTGAATCCAGCCTCATCTTCGTAACGACGCTAGAGGGGATCAACTAGTGGTAATCTGACAAATTCAAAGTCAGTACCCACGCAGCTTCACCGAGGAGCACCTATAAAAGGATTCAAAAATCTGCAGTTGCCTCCGTTAGCACAGGCGGCAAAAGGAGCAGTGAATCCAGCCTCTTCTTCGCAACAACGCTAAGAGGGGATCATCGTCAGGAAAGGAAACACCGCACTTGTCTTGAAACTAAAAATAAAGCATCCAGTACATCCTAAGTCTCCCGTACCTTCACCAGATGGAATGTACGCAACTTGGAGGTAACTCGGGATGTTAAAGAGCAATTCGGCACAGACCGCGTAGTACTTATACTTCTTGTAGTACTTAGTGCACTCATCGGCTCCAACATGGAGCATTATCATAAGAAGCAAGATTAGAGGTCCTGCTGATTCAGTACTAGCTTCGGGTGTATATATCAGGGCTTAAGCGTAGCCTCACAGACGTTCTCTTTGCGGCAAAGCCCAGGGACTTGCCTTCGGCTTTGGCGCTCGCACAAGAAATAGAGTCCAACCATGAAAGGTACACATTCGCAAATAACTTTGCAAAAAGCCTAGAAGGTAGGGAAAACAGGCCAAATGGTCGTCTGATAGAGAAAACTTATCAGCATTCAGACGAACGACCAGTTGGCACAAAAAATCCTTATTTTAGCAAGCAACATAAGTCGCAAGGCCAGTTCAGCCAGCGCAGTTATAGACAGTAGGGATATTTTAAGTCTTTCTAAAATTTTTCCCTCCTGCAACAATAGATATAGTTTTTGCAAGACATGCAGCAGGAGCATTAGGTTGGGCAAGAAGCAAAAGCTTCAATAACAAATGGGTTAGATTTTCCCGAAATTCCAGAATGTTTAAAAGGCTTAACGCCTTTAGAGGAACGGTTAATTTTCCCACGCCTTCCTTTTATGATTATAAAGAGTTTAGGATACGGCCGTCAAAACGCTATTAGGGGGGCAGTAGTCAATGTCCCAATCCCCAGAGCTAATGTTGTAACGTCACTTCCAAGGGCGTTTAGTGAAGCCGAGGTTGTTCAGATACACCTCAAGCGTAGGATGGAATATAGCCATGATTTCATGGCCGAATCCATTAGTCCTCTAAAAATTGCTGATGCAATAAAATATTTAGTCAACACGGAGCTTTATAGGAAACACCAGATTGTCATTAATGAATCATGGTTGTCTTCATTTTCCTCAGAAGCAGTTCCCTTTGTTGCATCAGCAGAAGATAAGCAATTAGTTTCAGAACTAGTGGAAAGGTCTTCTTTGTATATACTCAAATAATCCCGCTATTATAGAGAATTCGAGCTTTAAGAGTGTTGGTGTAAGCAAAGCATATAAACGCGAGAGACTAGAACTGTCTTTGGCTAGAGTCTAGGGAGGTTAGAGCAGGATAATTATATATATCTAATGGCTGCCGCCATAGTGGTTTAAGGGTGAGTGTCTGTGAGTCCGGCATATGTGGGTATGTGAGGCATGGAACAGTCCATGATCGTCACTTGTCTTTTAATCGCACAGCGGGCATAACGCGAATCGTGCAACACCAACGAATTTCGTGACTAAAAGTATAAATTGTGTTATTTCTCATGCGAGGCTTAGCGTTTCTTCTCTCTAAGGCTTCCTAGCAATCATATTTGTACTTTAGTTTTTAGTCTAAAATTGTCAATGAATAAAGCAAGGCGCTCGTCGTTTCTCAAATAAAATTCTTGTGTGCGTTTTAGTTAACTCGGTGCGAGTCCGGCCTTTCGCCGACTCAAACAATAACCAAAGTCCGACCTATCGTCGGCATCCTAACCAAATAGTATTTCTAAATACTAATAATAAAATAAATAATTTAGATACTTTAATTCGCCACGATGATGGCTATAGAGTTTTGAAAGGAATTCTTACGTCGCCCGCTCACTGGGAATCAGAAAAAAAAAAGTTATGGCTATGATAAGGTAGTTTGGTCTTCCGACATTTTTTTATTACATTTTCAGCAGCTGAGACTAGGTGGACTGAGCTTTTAGTTTTACTGTCAAAAAACGTTGACAAGATAGAAATTTCTGAGGAATCGGCCTCCAATTTGAATTTTAATGAGAAGGCCCGTCTTATTAGAGCTGACCCCTGTGCTAGGTATTTTGACTTTAGATATAGGCAACTTTTAAAACTAATGAAGAAGGAGGGCGGTGTTTTCGGTAGTCATAGGGTCATCAAATATTATTGGCGAGTAGAGTTTCAGCAAAGAGGCTCCCCCCATATTCATGGCATGTTTTGGCTGAAGGATGCCCCATTGCTTGACATCAACGATGAATCAAGCATTTTCAGAGTAAAATCATTTATTAATCAGTTTATCACAACTGATACAACAAACCCAGATGTGGCTCAATTCTTAGAGTATCAAACACACAATCATGGGCACTCATGTAGGCGCGAAGTTAGGAAAAAGCTAATTTGTAGATTCGGTATTCCATACCCTCCCATGCCCCAAACAGAAATTCTTTTTCCGTTAGCAGACGATGTTGAAAATTGAGAAGTGCATCGCAAAAATTTTGAAAAAATTCAGGCACTTCTTGAATTCCCGTTTGATCTTGAAAGTATAGAGCGTTTTAGTGAGTTCGTCACCTTTTTGTCCCATGATCAACTTAACCTTAGTTATGATTGCTATATGAAAGCACTTAGGTCAAGTATTAAGAAGCCCAAAATATTGTTAAAGCGAACGCTTGCTGCTATTAAGCTTAACGCCTACAATCCTCATCGTCTTCAACTGCAGCAAGCTAACATTGATATTCAATTCATTATAGATCCCTATGATTGCTGCTGTTACGTCGTTAATTACATTAACAAGTTTCAGAGAGGTATTTCTAAATTAATGCGTGATGCAGTTAGTGAGGTTAGTAGGTGCAATGTAACTATTAAGCAAAAGTTACAACATATAGGACATAAATTCATTTCGTTCTCGTCGATTCGTGCGAGTCGGACGTGCCATTGAAAGCTCACTAAAAAAAACTCTCAAAGCCAAAACGCAATCTGCCGGGATCAAACAACGAAAAAAAATCTGTGTTCTTATTTAAATTGAATTAAAATTAATTTTTTTTAAACAATTTTTATTAAAAGAATAAATTCTTTTAATACAATTAAACAAACAAATAAAGCAAAACGCGCAACTAAAACAAAACGAGTGCAGTTTAATTAAAAGACATTAAATATACGCACAGTTTGACATTCACATATAAAACAGAAAAATAAAGTGAACAATTAAATAAAAAGTTAATAAACAATTGAACAATAAAACAACAAAACAAGGCCAATACAAAGAAGAACACAAAGATGACTACACCCGGCACAAGCAACAACATGGATGCAGTGAATCCAACTGGGTTAATTGGGGATAACGACGGTGAGTCCATTATTTGCCATTACATGTCACCTTCGGGTTCGGATATTCCGACCACACCCCTTAACGGGAACACCCTGTGGGAGACATACTTCGACACACAGGGCGATGCCGACATGGCATCGATCTGTTCCCCCGAGAGCCCGCTAGAAGCGACCATTGAAGAATTCAAGCGTCGCTTCAAAGGCATTAATCCCGGCCAGCGCGTGAGAGACGCCACACGCACAGTGGCTTTCTCTCACACAAGCCAAAGAGAAAATTTCCCCGCCAATTTGCGCGCCAAAAAATAGAAAAGGAAAGGAGGAAATGAAAAAAAAGACTCTCACTGACACACAGACACACACGCACACGAACACGACCCACATAATGCAACTGCGCACACACTCAAACAAAGAAAGTGATGCTTGCGCGCCAAATAAAAAGGAGAGCAAAAAAAAGGGCGCGCACAATCAACGCGCTCAACAACAGCAAGACAAAATAAATAAGGACAAACACCAGCAACAACAACAACAGCGCCGCTTGCAACGACAAAAAAATTTAAATAACGTCGTACAGTAGCGGCATGCAAATAAAGATCAGGAGGTAGCAACAACAAATCCCTACACAAGTAGGAAATGCCTGCTTTCTGATCTTAAAGAAACGGAGACTCAAATGGGTACAAAAACCAATAACAAATTGGTTGACAAATGGCTTGGCAATGTGCCCCCTTGCTGCCAAATAAACTGCCTATGCCTATGCCCCTGACCCCGATCAGTCCCTTGACCGCGATACTAAATGAAAATATTAATGCTATTAATATAATGGACAACACCTCCCGCTCCCCCCTCAAACGTAAATGTATTGAGAAGAAATTATCGTTGACGATAATAGCGATGACAATATGGAACTGGGAATGGATATCAGTTTCCCACCCATTGAAACCCCAGCCTTTAAAAGTGGGCTTGCCAACTGCAACAACAAAAGCAACTACAACAGCAACAGCAACAAAGGCCAAACCAAACACATAATATGCCATCAAATAATGTTAAAGTCCCTACCCTGCATCTCCCCCTTGTCCCATCCATTATGCCCCTATTATAAAAATTACAGAAAAATCCAAAAGTAGGTAAATTTACTACAAAGGCAACATCTGATAGTGGGCTCAGGCTTCAATGCCTCGACATGGACACTCACTGTGCAGTACTGGATGTCCTCACAGAGGATGGCATCCAACTGCACACATATCAACCGAAAAGTGAGAGGGGTTACAGGATAATAATCCGGGGTCTGCACCACTCGACACCGTGTATCTGGATAAAAGATGAAATAAATCGTCTTGGGTACACGGTGCTCACGGTTCATAAAAAATATAAAACATAGATTTAGTGGCAGACCACTTCACTTATTTGAAGTGGAACTACAAGCTATGTCAAATGAAGGACAGGAAAAAGAAGTTACAACATATAGGACATAAATTCATTTCGGGTTCGGAAATATCCTCCCAAGAAGCCGTTTACTGCTGTTTAGGAATGCGTCTGTCCGAAAGCAGTTATGCTGGTCAAAACATACTTAGAAACGCTGAAATGGGAAGTTCTACCCCACCCGCCGTATAGCCCAGACATTGCCCCGTCGGATTACTATCTCTTCCGATCGATGCAACACGGCCTGGCTAACCAGCACTTCTCCAATTATGATGAAGTCCAAAATTGGATCGATTCGTGGATTGGCGCCAAACCGGTTGACTTTTTTCGAGATGGTATCCGTCAATTGCCAGAAAGATGGGAAAAAGTTGTGGTCAACGATGGGCAATACTTTGAATATTAAATTTGTAATCATTTTTTCGCAATAAAGCATTGATTTTCGAAAAAAAAACCGCACGAATTAACCGGTACACCTAATATATATTAATACTTCGATGCCAGAGC
>JAWNNT010000025.1:0-18412 GCA_035044645.1 Scaptomyza parva
TAGAAGCCGTCCGTAACTTTAAATCCTCTGAAACACAAGGGCTGTTTACTTCACTTTTGCTAAAAACTACTGCCAAATATATGATTACGGTCAATGTAGATACTGGAGATGGATTAGTTAACGGGGCAACAGGCATTTTATTGCAAATATATTTCGAGGAATCCAGTAATCCACCTACTCCAAATATTTTATGGATTAAATTTTTAGAGGAAAGTGTAGGAGTACTTGCTCGCTCAAAATGCGCACATCGCACAGAACCTTCTTGGACCCCGATTCATAAAATAGTTAAGAGTTTTCAATTTAAAAGAAACGAGGAAGTTACCATTGACCGTAGGCAGTTTCCAGTTGTACCCGCAGAAAGTACAAAAAAGTCAGGGAGCTACGTATAGCAAAGTGGTGGTTCACACTTGCTCTCGAATGCAGAGTGCTGCAATATACGTAGCTTGTAGAGCAACATCAGCATCGGGCTTATTTATTATTGGAGAATTTACACCTCCCAGACCTCCCAAAAATTACGATAATATTCAAAATCAGTGTCAGCTATTGCATAAAAAAAAAATTCTTCGAACACATTTCGATCATTTAATTAACAGTTCCGCGTTAGATATTTGCTTTCATAATACGGAAAGCCTTCATTGCCATAATAATGATGTTCGAGCAGATAAATTAATGCTACAGTCGTCTGTTCTATGTTTTGTTGAATCTTCATCGTATATAAATGAACATATCGATATTCCAGGGTTTACTATTGTTGTCCGTCTGGACTGTGAGGTAGTACCTCATGCAGTGCGACCTAAGCGGGGAATCGTTGTTTATGTTAGAAATTAATTTATTAACCACGCTTCACATTGTTTTAGCAATAGAAAAAAATCTGGATCAGTCGTTTTCGAATATTGTATTTTCCAGCTAAAGTCTATAAGTTTCATTATTATTTATAAAAGCCCATCCTATCCACTGTCAACATTTAAAATTGAATTTGAGGATATATTTCATCAGTATTCTTTTTTATGTAATAATTGTATAATATTGAGGAAGTTTAATTTATGTTTAAGTAAATTTGATAAATGTGGTCCTATTTACAACGATCTTCTCAGAAAAGGATTTAGGTGTTTGCTAGATTTGAAAACGTCCACTACCATTTGTGACTCTCACATTGATTGGGCCTTTTGAAATATTTTGCATGAGAAAATAAGCGCTAAGACATTTGAGACAGTTTATAGTTACCACAACGGGATTTCTGTGAGCGTATTTGATTGTGAAAATTATCTTTTTACATATTTACTTAGATTATATATTAATATGTAAGTAAATTAAATGTAAACTTCTGTTAGGTAATATAAATGTAAATAAATTAAATAAATATTTCTGTTTACAATTTATATTAATCACAATATACTATTAGCTAAAAAAGTATTAAAGACACAAAATTTATACATACTAACAAAAAATTTTGTTATATCTTGATTTAAAATATATTGGTTTATATTTATTCCAACTGCTGGGTTAAGGGTATCTTCTAGTCAGGCTCTCCCGACAATAGCTTTTAACCCAAACTTATTAATGGTGAAATTTATTCTTCTGAATTAGTTGCAACGGTTGCTTGAAGTTGAACTGTCAACTAAGTTTTGCAGTTCCGATTAGACATTCTAGAAATTTTCTACTTATTTCACTCCAAACTTGTAATACGTATTACGGTATTCATAACCCTTTTCGAATCTTCTGCTCAATATAGTTCTCTAACTTACTTCATGGTGCCACTCCTATTGCCTCTCCTAACAAATTTGTTTTGTGTAATTTGTCTATATGTTCGCGATCTTCGTGGCCGCACGCTAAGCGGCGCCTCTCATCAAACGTGGAGCTAGAGATAAAAGTCATTTCTGAGGAAGAGTCGGAATGTAACTGAAGTGCGCGTCGGACTGCCAGGAGGCGTTGCAGAAGGCGCGGCCGGGGCTGACGGCGACGGCACCGCGGCGGTCCAAGACGCCGAAGTGCAAGGAGGGGTCGTAGAAGGGGCTAACGGCAATAAAATCGCGGCGTTCCACGACGCCAGAGTGCGAGGAGGAGTTGCAGAAGGCGCGGCCGATGCTAACGGCTTAAAAATCGCGGCGGTCCATGACGTAGGGCACCGAGGATGAGCGGCAGCGCGCACCCACGTCGGATGAAGAGTGTAGGTCCGCAAGGCTCCTGTCCCCATTTCCCCATCACGTATGCCTCTCCTCCGATAAGGAATCAGAAACAATCGTTATATTTGATGAGGTGCTTGAGTACGAGGAGGCGCAGCCAGGGCTAACGGCGACGGCAACGCGGCGGTCATTTCAAGCTTAATGAAGAAATTAACATTGATTTTGACACATAGACCGAGCCTTCTTCCTAAATTTCGAGTTTTTAAAAGAATGTCCTCAATTTCATATTGCCTTTTATAGGTGCAATTTCCAGCCGCCATACTTAATGTTTGATTTTTTAGTTTTGGTTTTTCTAATTCAGGTTTTGTTTGTAATTTTTTTGTTTTTGCATGTACGTCATTGGAGCCGTCGGGGGACAAACGCCAAACATCAAATAACGATTGGGGTACGATTTGCAGATACAGTGTGTACCTGGGCTGAAGGATTAAAACATAAGCATAAACAAGATAAGTGCTTGTCAATCAAATTTATATTTTATGTTTTTAATTCTTTTTTAATACTTTTTATTTTATTTGTTTTATTTTCAGGTTTGAGGAGTTGCATAAAAAAGGGTAGGTATTAAATAAATGTAATTTTTATTTTTATTTTTTTGTTTTCTTTTTTTTTTTTAAACCCATTTTTTTAAATAATTTTTTTGTCCTTTTTATTTATTTTTTCTAATTTTTATTTTTTAATATTTTTTATTTTCAGGTAGGAAAGTGTAAAACATGCAGGTGAGTGTAATTGTGCATATTTATTTTGGTTTGTGACTTGACTAATTTTTTTTGTTTTGGTTGCAGGCAAATATGGTCCAATATGGACCTTCACGTAAAATGGATTATTTCCGTGAAAGTGGCCAGGAAATGATCCGAAATTGCGTCAGTAAGGAAGTTGAGGCATCAACCAATCTGTCGGTGCATCTTTCCTTGTGATCGGGTGGAAGTCCATAAAACTGTGAGTGCGTGCCAATTGTGAATTTTTAATATTTTAATAATATTTTTCTTTGCTTTCATATGGACACCGCACCACCGCTTGGATTTAAAATCTTGTTTGGAGCATCTATGCAATTATTGCACGGATGTGCTTAGATGGCTGTGACAGAGGTAGTGTGTCCAGTTCTGCATCCTTGCTACCTTTGTTGCTGCTGTCGTCGTCGTTGTGTTTGCTGATGCTGCCGTCGTCATTTGCGTCATCTTCATCGCCTCGATCGCCGTCAAATTTATTTATAATTTTATATTTAATTTTAAATTGTTATTTATATTATATTATATGTTCAAACTTTTAAATTGTAATTGCCGCATTGTATTTTGTTATTTGAATATGTTATGTTGTCATGATTTTATTTTATATTTGTGCATGTCGAATTAGGCTTTTATTTTGTTATGTGTTTGTTAATAGCCGCGATCTTCGTGGCCGCACGCTAAGCGGCGCCTCTCATCAAACGTGGAGCTAGAGATAAAAGTCATTTCTGAGGAAGGGTCGGAATGTAACTGAAGTGCGCGTCGGACTGCCAGGAGGCGTTGCAGAAGGCGCGGCCGGGGCTGACGGCGACGGCACCGCGGCGGTCCAAGACGCCGAAGTGCAAGGAGGGGTCGTAGAAGGGGCTAACGGCAATAAAATCGCGGCGATCCACGACGCCAGAGTGCGAGGAGGAGTTGCAGAAGGCGCGGCCGATGCTAACGGCTTAAGAATCGCGGCGGTCCATGACGTAGGGCACCGAGGATGAGCGGCAGCGCGCACCCACGTCGCATGAAGAGTGGAGGTCCGCAAGGTTCCTGTCCCCATTTCCCCATCACGTATGCCTCTCCTCCGATGAGGAATCATTTCAAGCTTAATGAAGAAATTAACATTGATTTTGACACATAGACCGAGCCTTCTTCCTAGGTTTCGAGTTTTTAAAAGAATGTCCTCAATTTCATATTGCCTTTTATAGTTGCAATTTCCAGCCTCCATACGCAATAAGCAAATTCACTGCACTTACACAGAGTTACTTTGAAGGTAGCCCTAATCATGCATTGTCAATGTTGCCAGATAAACACATGAACGCTAATTTTAAAACTTTACATAATTATTCTACTTATTCTATTCTTTACATAACCCATTCATTACAACACCCACGAGCCGCCGAGGGTTGTTGAGTTAGTAAAAATAAAATATTGTATAATAAACAAATCTGTCTGTCTATCTGTCCGTATGTCGGCTGTCATAAGACCCGAAGCTATATTCTTTAGAACAGAAGCAAAAAGTTGATTCTCCCTTTGTCATCATTTCTGTTATCTCAAAATACCTAAATAGGTCCCACAGAGCTGAACCAAATATGGCAGGGTATGGGTCATTTGCGTTGGGTTCAAAGATCCAACGATCTCCCACTGGTGATAGCTGTCAAAGATCACCAAAAACTACTATAGAAATACCTCCAAATGGAGAAAATTTCTTTTAAAATTTGCTTAAGACGAGAGCAATTGGAGCAAACATTTTGGAACCGACCATAGATATTTCATCTATTATAATGAGTTTAAGGTTATTCAACCTTGAATGTAAAGTATTAACTAAGTCATGGCTTAGCGCCCTCAAATCTAAACCAGATTGGTTAACTGGTAAAGAAAACATGGAATGCAGTGTTGAGCCACTGATTCCGAAAGCTGCTTTTCCTGTGGGAGCACATAAAAGTATTTTAACAGAAGTTGGATCTGTTTCAGGCTTTATATTGTACAAAACAGACAAGGATTGATAAATAGCTAATATAAGTCGGCTTTTTCCGACGCCAGCACCACCTCCAACAAAATACAGAAGATTTGTTTACACAGATTTGTTGTTGGCATTGTGCAAAACGTGTGTTAAATATTGCTTTTGCTTTAAGTTAAGAGACCTGACAATATCTGCTAAGCTCTCAGCTGAAATTAAAGCTGGTAGCTTAACCAATCGGACATTATTATCATTTAAATTTTCCTCTGCATTAACACCATCAACATTTAAAACATTTAATTGAGGATTAATTATTTTTGGTAATCCCAATACTCTAAAGTTATGATCCAAGATATTGTCTTGGTTATCAACAATATTTTCATCCTCTTCTCGCACAGCACTACTAAGAGCGTTCTTAAGTTCGTCATCGTCCAAACTATTATATTTTCTACGATTATATTTTTTTTTTTAAACCCATTTTTTTAAATAATTTTTTTGTCCTTTTTATTTATTTTTTCTAATTTTTATTTTTTAATATTTTTTATTTTCAGGTAGGAAAGTGTAAAACATGCAGGTGAGTGTAATTGTGCATATTTATTTTGGTTTGTGACTTGACTAATTTTTTTTGTTTTGGTTGCAGGCAAATATGGTCCAATATGGACCTTCACGTAAAATGGATTATTTCCGTGAAAGTGGCCAGGAAATGATCCGAAATTGCGTCAGTAAGGAAGTTGAGGCATCAACCAATCTGTCGGTGCATCTTTCCTTGTGATCGGGTGGAAGTCCATAAAACTGTGAGTGCGTGCCAATTGTGAATTTTTAATATTTTAATAATATTTTTCTTTGCTTTCATATGGACACCGCACCACCGCTTGGATTTAAAATCTTGTTTGGAGCATCTATGGAATTATTGCACGGATGTGCTTAGATGGCTGTGACAGAGGTAGTGTGTCCAGTTCTGCATCCTTGCTACCTTTGTTGCTGCTGTCGTCGTCGTTGTGTTTGCTGATGCTGCCGTCGTCATTTGCGTCATCTTCATCGCCTCGATCGCCGTCAAATTTATTTATAATTTTATATTTAATTTTAAATTGTTATTTATATTATATTATATGTTCAAACTTTTAAATTGTAATTGCCGCATTGTATTTTGTTATTTGCATATGTTATGTTGTCATGATTTTATTTTATATTTGTGCATGTCGAATTAGGCTTTTATTTTGTTATGTGTTTGTTAATAGCCGCGATCTTCGTGGCCGCACGCTAAGCGGCGCCTCTCATCAAACGTGGAGCTAGAGATAAAAGTCATTTCTGAGGAAGGGTCGGAATGTAACTGAAGTGCGCGTCGGACTGCCAGGAGGCGTTGCAGAAGGCGCGGCCGGGGCTGACGGCGACGGCACCGCGGCGGTCCAAGACGCCGAAGTGCAAGGAGGGGTCGTAGAAGGGGCTAACGGCAATAAAATCGCGGCGTTCCACGACGCCAGAGTGCGAGGAGGAGTTGCAGAAGGCGCGGCCGATGCTAACGGCTTAAGAATCGCGATAAGCAAATTCACTGCACTTACACAGAGTTACTTTGAAGGTAGCCCTAATCATGCATTGTCAATGTTGCCAGATAAACACATGAACGCTAATTTTAAAACTTTACATAATTATTCTACTTATTCTATTCTTTACATAACCCATTCATTACAACACCCACGAGCCGCCGAGGGTTGTTGAGTTAGTAAAAATAAAATATTGTATAATAAACAAATCTGTCTGTCTATCTGTCCGTATGTCGGCTGTCATAAGACCCGAAGCTATATTCTTTAGAACAGAAGCAAAAAGTTGATTCTCCCTTTGTCTCATCATTTCATCATTTCATCAATACCTAAATAGGTCCCACAGAGCTGAACCAAATATGGCAGGGTATGGGTCATTTGCGTTGGGTTCAAAGATCCAACGATCTCCCACTGGTGATAGCTGTCAAAGATCACCAAAAACTACTATAGAAATACCTCCAAATGGAGAAAATTTCTTTTAAAATTTGCTTAAGACGAGAGCAATTGGAGCAAACATTTTGGAACCGACCATAGATATTTCATCTATTATAATGAGTTTAAGGTTATTCAACCTTGAATGTAAAGTATTAACTAAGTCATGGCTTAGCGCCCTCAAATCTAAACCAGATTGGTTAACTGGTAAAGAAAACATGGAATGCAGTGTTGAGCCACTGATTCCGAAAGCTGCTTTTCCTGTGGGAGCACATAAAAGTATTTTAACAGAAGTTGGATCTGTTTCAGGCTTTATATTGTACAAAACAGACAAGGATTGATAAATAGCTAATATAAGTCGGCTTTTTCCGACGCCAGCACCACCTCCAACAAAATACAGAAGATTTGTTTACACAGATTTGTTGTTGGCATTGTGCAAAACGTGTGTTAAATATTGCTTTTGCTTTAAGTTAAGAGACCTGACAATATCTGCTAAGCTCTCAGCTGAAATTAAAGCTGGTAGCTTAACCAATCGGACATTATTATCATTTAAATTTTCCTCTGCATTAACACCATCAACATTTAAAACATTTAATTGAGGATTAATTATTTTTGGTAATCCCAATACTCTAAAGTTATGATCCAAGATATTGTCTTGGTTATCAACAATATTTTCATCCTCTTCTCGCACAGCACTACTAAGAGCGTTCTTAAGTTCGTCATCGTCCAAACTATTATATTTTCTACGATTATATTCTTTCAAATCCCGATTTTCACTACAATACAATTCGCAATCCCTATTAACTACTTCGGAATTTTCATCCCTCCACGGAACATATATCATAACCAGCTCACGGAAATAATTACTCCTATCAGTATGTATATTAAATCTTCTATAACGGATTATACAGGGACTAAGCCTCTTTCTAATAAAACCACTACGATCGCGAAGAGAGTAAACTAATGCTTCTTTGGCGGATATTTCCGTACCCGAAATGAATTTGTGGCCTATATGTTGTAACTTTTGCTTAATAGTTACATTGCCCTGCTAACCTCACTAACTGCATCACGCATTAATTTTGATATACCTCTCTTATACTTGTTAATAAAATTAACGACCTAACTGCAGCAAGCATAGGGATCTAAAATGAATTAAATATCAATGTTAGCTCGCTTAAAAAATATTTTAGGCTTCTTAATACTCGACCTAAGTGCTTTTATGTAGCAATCATAACTAAGGTTAAATTGATCGTGGGACAAAAAGTTATCGAAGTCACTAAAACGTTCTATACTTTCATGATCAAACGGGAATTCAAGAAGTGCCTGAATTTTTTCAAAATTCTTGCGATGCGCTTCTATATCATCTATATCGTCTGCTAACGGAAAAAGAATATCTGTTTGGGGCATGGGAGGGTATGTAATACCTTGCCTACAAATTTGATTTCTCCTAACTTCGCCGCTACATGAGTGCCCATGATTGTGTGTTTGATTCTCAAAAAATTGAGCTAAATCTGGGCTTGTTGTATCAGTTGTGATAAATTGATTAATAAAAGATTTCACTCTGGGTATGCTTGATTCCTCGTTGAGGTCAAGAAATGGAGCATCTTTCAGCCAAAACATGCCATGAATATATGTGTTTGCTAAAACTCTACTTGCCAATAAAATTTGATGACCCTATGACTACCGAATACACCGCCCTCCTTTTTCATTATTTTTAAAAGTTGCCTATATCTAAAATCAAAATACCTAGCACAAGTTAAAATGTCTATTTTGTCAAGGTTTTTTGACAGTGAAACTAATAGCTCAGTCCATCTAGTCTCAGCTGCCGAAAATGTTATGAAAAATGTCGGAAGCCCAAACTGCCTAATTATAGCCAAAACTTTTTTTCTGATTCCCAGTGAGCGGGCGACGCACGAATCCCTTTTAAAACTCAATAACTATTATGGTGGGGAATTTAATTATCTATTGAGGGCATGTGCTGCGGAAATTCCTCGAGTGGCACTGGAGGTATTGTTCCTAATATTAATCATTTCTAACTTTTTATAGTTAAGAAATAATTTATCTGTTTTACAACCTCTCCTATATAGACTTATTGTTGCAGAAGGAAAAAAATTTAGAAAAACCTTAAATATCTCTACTGTCTGCTTCACTAAATTTGCTTTCTACAATTTCCCGAGAAATTTTGTCCACTTGATGTGGAAACCACAAACCTTTGCAACAAATGCAAACCTGATCGGTTACCTGCTTTACAATTCTATTGAAGGCGATAATGAAAGCATCTAAATTTGTGCCTATCGTCTGACGAATTATTCGTACGACGCTCTCTGAGTCGGTTCGCATTTAAGCTATTTTTGGATAATTTATTTTCTGGATTATTCCTATACTGGCTAACTCTTTGGGACAGTCTTTTATTGCCATCAATAGCGTTCTTCGGACGGGATTGTATCTCTGACCCCTATCTAGTCTCTGTTCGTTAGCCCTATAATCAGGCTCTTGTCGGCGCCTCGATCGACGCGAAGTATCAGATATTTGTTCGTCAGCCCTATAATCAGGGTCTTGTCGGCGACTCGATCGACGCAAAGTGTCAGATAATTGTTCTCCAGTATCTACATTAACCGTAATCATAAATTTGACAGTGGTTATAAAAAGAAGTGATGTACACAGCCCCTGTGTTTCAAAAGATTTAAAGCTACAGTTTCTAAAATTCTAACCCTATTTGCGGAATTTAAGTGAGTAGCTTTAATAGAATCATCAGCGTCAGAAAAAAATTTATCAGTCGGAATTGAATTTAATTTTCTAATTTTATATGGATCTGTTGGCGCATTTGTACTAAAAAGATGAATTGCATCATCGGGCACGTCCGATGGCTGACAAATTCGGAAACGGATTATATATATTGGACGTAGATGTACTAACGGACAGTACAATCAAGTGGCCCAACGATACCAAGCACCGGCTTGTTAACGCGCGGACCCAAGCATAAAGCGACCCACCTCCCGCCCATCCGACCGAGGGGCGCTCCGCGTAACGTGCGGTTACGAAGATCGCGAACATGTAGACAAATGACATAACACAATTTTTTTAGAGAGCATGCAGAAGTGGTACTAGTTATAAGGTGGGAAAAATCGTTATATAAAGAAAATAAGATTCGAAAAGGGTTATGGATTGCATAGTTAGATAAGCAAGCATGCAGGGCTATAGGTAAACAATTTCTACTACTTCTAATAGGTACAGCAAAGTTAATTTGGTTAATGAGTAAGGGGGAATCTATTTCACCATTTATTAATTTGTGAAAAAAGGTTAATGCTAGCATAGTTCTACGATTAGTAATAGAGGGAAGATTAATTAGTAAAAGTCTACTGTGGTAAGCAGGTAAATTTGTACTATTATCCCAGTTAAGACCCCGAAGAGCAAAGAGCAAAAATTATTTTTGTACCGATTCTATTCTATCTTGATGAATCCTTGTATTTGGGATACCATATACAAGATCCATATTCAAGAATCGGTCGGACAAGAAGCACATAAAGAGTTTTAGTTAGGTAGGGGTCGTCAAATTCCTTCGTCCAACGCTTAATGAACCCCAAGACACTTGATGCTCGATTTGAGATTAAAGCAATATGCTTGTCAAACTTAAGCTTTGGGTCCACCCAAATCCTCAGCCAAATCAATCCGATCCAATGGTAGGTTATCCAGAAGATAGATATTAAAAAAAGGCATTCGCCTATAAAAAGACATAACTTTACATTTACTGCAATTGAGATGCAGTAAATTTACTTTGCACCAAGTTTGAAAATTGTCTAAGTCACTTTGCAGTCTATGACCAGACAGAAGACTTGAAGCTGACATGCATAATTTTACATCATCAGCATACATCAGTACCCGAGAATGATTTATAACAGACGGAAGGTCGTTTATAAAAAGAGTAAATAACAACAGTCCAAGGTGACTTCCTTGTGGAACACCAGAAGTGACCTGGACCGCTTTAGAAACTGAGCCATTAAAATAGACTCTCTGAGTTCTAAAGGTTAAATAATCTTGAATCCAAAGAATAAGATTATTGGGGAAACCCAAAAGTTTAAGTTTATATATTAAAAGGCGGTGATTTACAGAGTCAAAAGCCTTACTGAAATCAGTGTAAATAACATCAGTTTGCAATTTTTCTTCAAAGCCCTTAATAACAAATGATGTGATTTCTAATAAGTTAGTAGTGGTAGATCTTTGTTTCATGAACCCGTGCTGGCACGGTGAAATCATAGATAGCAGACAACTTGGAGATACCCCTATAATTTTGAGCATTCGATTTGTTTCCTTTTTTGTGCAAAGGAATAATGTAAGACTCTTTCCAAATTTTTGGGAAATAGCATAGCTCCACGGACAAGCTTAACAATTTATGCAAAGGTTTCAATAAATCCTGAGCACAATAGCTAAGCACACAGCTAGGTATTCCATCAGGTCCCGGAGAAAATGTGGGCTTAATAACCTGAAGATCACAAAGTAGCGAACTCTCTATGATTTCCGGTATGAAAATGCAATTTGAGGCATTAAGCTGATAGGGGTAAGGCATGACGACTGTTTGGAAACAAGGGCTAAAGGTCGTTTGAAAAAATTCAGCAAATAGATCGGCAATGGCTTTGTTTTGACCTGTTTGGCTTCCATAAGGGACACACAAATCAAATAAAGAACTTAAAGTATTATAAAAAATATTGATTGCCAGGCCCAAATTTTCAGACCCGTAGAGGGTAGACCAGTCAGTCAATTGACGTACTCGGCTTAAACGATTTCTACTGGGTCATAGCCCCCGGTAGGGTAAAGTGATCGACACCTCCAACGTTGGGTGGTATAAATCCTCTGGATAAGATATGGGTTGTGATCGGGTAATGGATGAGGAGGATGTATCCAAAACAAAAACCAGATCAAGCAAGATCAAGAATTTGGGATATAATTTATTTGATTCAATGATATCCCAAGTAAATTATTCAAAAATTCATTATGAGCCGAAGGGGTCAGGGCACCAGAGTCGGGACACGAAATCCAAGTAACTTCAGAAATATTAAAATCACCAAGAACTACAAGGAAATCGCGATTCGAAAGCATGCAAGAAACGGACATAATAGCAGACAAATGAGCATCGTAAACAGAGATATCGGAAGAAGGGGGTATATAGGAGCAAGTAACAAAAATACCAACACCATTGAAATAAAACTTTACAGCAACAAATTCTATATCCATAGAACCACCTACAATTACTGTCTCCGAAGAATAATCAACATCAACAGCAATAAGCACACCTCCGCAACGTCGAAGCGTACGGTCTTTTCTATGGACACAGTATCTGCTGGATACAATTCAGTACTTAGAATGTCATGCCTTAACCAAGTTTAAGTGAAGGCGATGACATGAAAAGCAAAAGAGTGACTGTTAAGGTATAAACTACTGAGTTTGCTACAAATACCCCTTACATTCTGATAGCCAAGTACGAAGGAAGTCGTTAGTTTTTTGAACAATCAGAATCGAGAGGAGTTTGAGGCAAAGCTACTGGGGTGGGAGATACAATCGGACGCCGATTTTCAGGAAGAGTTAAGGGCAAAGCTACTGGGGTGTTGGATACAATCAGAGGCCGATTTTTTTTCCTGGCAGTATATTCATTTACAATAATGTGCTCCGGCCAAAACTCTTTGCAACGTATAGAGCTAAACTCTTGGCTCGAGACAATGATTTTAAACGACGAGATATTCCTAATATAATTAAATTTGAACTTTTCCATCGTGAAATTGGCTTTAGATTTGGCCTTTATATAGACCGTGACATCTTCTGATGTCGAATCAGGGGGAAGCCTAGAAACAAATACTTGTTTTTTTGGTGGAACGGCAACAAATTTTTTAATTATATCTTCCACCGAAGATACATTTTTGGGTAATAGAATATTTGGCTCTTTGGATATATTTGGTTTGTTTAGTTGAGCTACGTCAACACAACTCACCTCCAAAGAGACCGAAGGACCAGGATTAGATGAAACGACATCCATGGGGACTTTAGCGTTTGCATCCGGTATCTCATTAATTTTGGGAGCTGGGACAGAAGAATTGTTTTTTACTTTATTTTTATTTTTATTTTTGGTCTCCGTATTGTTTGGCTGAAATTCAGTCATGACCGATCCCGATGACGGCCCAACATTGGCTCTTTTGCGCTTTGGAGAATCACTAAGGAGATTTTTCTCCTTAAAGTTTCTCTGCACAGTTGAGAAATTTTCGCACAATTTTTTCAACTGGCCGAAAACTCCCTCAAAGCCAAGATGAATCTCCAAGAAATTTGCCATATCTTTCTTCCGCTCCAAGCAAGACCAACACGGCCACTCTAAATTAGTGGTGCCCATCAAATCGATGACACGGCCGTTAAGACCAGCACATTTTTCATTTGCGACATTTGGGCACATCCAGCAGCCAATAAAAGCCATCTTTGCATTGGTGCGAACTTGGCAGCCCTTGTAACAGCAGACAGACATTATTTTATAAATTTTATTTTTTTTTCAAATAAACAAAAAAAAAAATAAAAATACAATAAATAAGAGAGCGACAAAATAAAAATCAAAAAATAATAATTTTTAATAAATGATTGAAAAAAAAATTAATTGCTTAGGACCACCCTAGGGTTAATTGTATTTATACGCTTGTAACTACTCACAAAAACGAAAACACAAAACAAAACTAACGGCGCGAGCGCAGCAAACGATAGCAACAACAACAAAATGATTTTAAACCGGGACCAGCACCAACACAAAAGAGCGCGTGAGAGCCAAAGAACGGTTATTATGCACAGAGAGCGAGCACAGAAGAAAATAAAAGGGTGCAAGCACGTAAGCACAAAAACAAAATACTAGCAGGGCAAAGCAAACTAAGCAATGAGCTTTGACTGCAGTTCGTTGTTGTATTCTGGCACTTTCAAAATAAATGCAAATAACTTATTAAAATTAGTGTTCAAAACTTGGGTTTACAAAACCGATTAAACCCAAAGTCACAAAACTATTTATTTGCACAGAGTCGCGAATTAAAGACAAGATTAAACACACAAAAATAAAAAAAAAAAACGAAGAGCACAAAAAAAAACACGTTCGTTGCTGAGCATAGAGCATACGCTATCATTATTAAATTAATATCTTCGGCTGTCATAAGACCCGAAGCTATATTCTTTAGAGCAGAAGCAAAAAGTTGATCCTCCCTTTGTCTCATAATTTTTGTTATCTCAAAATACCTAAATAGGTCCCACAGAGCTGAACCAAATATGGCAGGGTATGGGTCATTTGCGTTGGGTTCAAAGATCCAACGATCTCCTACTGGTGATAACTGTCGAAGATCACCAAAAACTACTATAGAAATACCTCCAAATGGAGAAGGTTTTGAAAATTTGCTTAGGACGGGAATCCAATTGAGCAAACATTTTGGAACCGACCATAGATATTTCATCTATTATAATGAGTTTAAGGTTAATCAACCTTGTATGTAAAGTATTAACTAAGTCATGGCTCAGCGCCCTCAAATCTGAACCAGATTGGTTAACTGGTAAAGAAAACATGGAATGTAGTGTTGAGTTACTGGTGCGGAAAGCTGGTTTTTCGTGGTACACAGTTCAAACAATTTTATTTTCTATCAAATCCGGGGTTTCTTAACCAATTTTAATAAAAATTTCACAGTTGTTTATTATTTTGTTAATAGTTTTAATCCCCATTTTCAAGTATTTGAAATTTAAGATATTTTTGTTATCGATTCCATGTGTATATTGTAAGCCGGAAAAGTTATCGAAAATTTGAAACGAGAGCTCATATCCACAATCTGGAGTCTCTGGTCTTTGTAGTTCCTAAGACCAACGCGTTCATACATACAGACAGACGGACAGACAGACAGACGGACATGGCTAAATCGACTCTATTTACTTTATGGAGTCGGAGAAGCTTCCTTCTGCCCGTTACATACAGAAGTACGCTGGACTTCAACGGACGGTTTCAAAAGATTGGCACACTCCTGGCAGCCATATTTTGTCAATAGCTTATATAATAAATATCCCCAAAAATAACGCAATGCAATTTTATTAAATGCGTCTTCAATATTTAAGCTAGTTGCTTCTAGAGAAAGTTCTAAATCTGCCTTCTCGTTATGCTGACCGACATTTTTTTGACAAAATTACATTAAATTCCTACATTGTGGGGCTGTTATTAGTATCGCCGCGAGATATAATTAATTAAAATAAATTTTCTAATGAATCCTGGTTTAATTGGGAAGTCGCAATGAAAAATGCTTCACATTCATTCCAAACAGTTTTTAGTAAAGCAAGCACTGATGTTATTGTTAAAACTATTCCATTCACACAATAAACTTCATTTGGATATCTGACT
This sequence comes from Scaptomyza parva, assembly GCA_035044645.1. Classification (NCBI taxonomy): domain Eukaryota; kingdom Metazoa; phylum Arthropoda; class Insecta; order Diptera; family Drosophilidae; genus Scaptomyza; species Scaptomyza parva. Next base: position 15,204 of record JAWNNT010000025.1, read on the forward strand.
GCCTCAAAGTATGTTCGCATATCCATAAGCGTTTTATGAACAACATTATGTTGCTGAATAGCACTTCTATATGGGTTTTTATCATATAGAACATGACTATTGAGGCAGTCAAATAACCGGTTGATTTTTTCTATTGTAGAGAATTGTATTTCTATTGTAGCCCTTGCTTTTTCCCAGCAACTTATGAAGCCCACAGAGTCTAGCAGCTACGCTATGGCTAAAAATTTGCGTAGCATACTTCACTTTCATCTTTTCGAAATTGTTTGGACTTATGTGCTGTGATGTAAGTTTCGGACAAAGCCGTGTTAAGTTTTTGGAATCTGCCTCAAATAACTCGTCTATAATTTGCCATGACACAATTCCGCCAGGTGTATACAAATTATTTTTCATCAAAATGTTCCTCAGGGATTTTATTAAATGGGGAACGTCGCATAAGGCATATATATATCTTTGCAGTTGACGCTTAAAATTGGATTTAACTTATCCACACACAATCTATTGAAAACAGCTCTATTATTTGAACCCTGGTCGCAAATAGCTGCTCTTATATTAGGGCCTATTGCTTGGGCCTGTTCAATATTTGCCGTCACTTCCTTTAGAAGGGCATCGTGCTTTATACAGTTTGCTGAAATAACATTTTTATACCCTTAACCCATGAAATGGGTGAAAAAGGGTATAATGGTTTAGTGCAAAAGTATGTAACAGGCAGATGGTAGCTTCTCCGACCCCTTAAAGTATATATATTATTGATCAGCATCAACAACCACGTCGATTTAGCCATGTCCGTCTGTCTGTCCGTCCGTCCGTCTGTCTGTATGTATGAACGCGTCGATCTCAGGAACTACAAAAGCTAGAGTCTTCAGATTTTGGATATAAGCTCTCCCAATCGCATAGCAAGTTTGTTTCCAATTTTCGATAACTTTTCAGGTTCCCAATATACACATGTAATCAATAACAAAAAAATCTTGATTTTGAAAAACTTGAAAATGAGGATTGAAACTATAATTAAAATAATTAACTTCTCTGAATTTTTTATTGAAATCGGTTAAGAAACACCGGAGATATAAAACTGCCATTTGTGTGTGTCTGTTAGCCCGACCGTCTGTCCGTAGATATGTGCAAGGGTTAAGCGTATCTTCTAGTCGAGCTTACTCGACTAGAGCCTTCTTACTTGTTTTTCTTAATAACGTTGAACATATAGTTTTGTCCTCTTCTGAGTCATGGGTCATACAGGCAATACATGAAAGCACATTTTGTAATTTTTTTTATAATTCCACTGCTCTTATTTGGCTTATTAAAGTCCTCTTTTTTCCTTTAAATCTGTCTGCACTTTAAATCATTTTGTTTTATAGTATTCCTCGTTTTGTTCTTTTTTATGCAGTTTTCGCCACATTCCGAATATTCGGCCAAAATTGTCTTTCACAGCGCTTAAATATGGCTTTATCGGTGCGTTATCTATTTTGTCTAAAAGTTTACTTTTTACTTACATCTTTGCCATTCAAATGGCACGTTTCCACCCATTTATTAAAATTTAAAACATTCGTTAAAAATTAGAATAACTTCACTGGACTTTCTTCTGTGCTATTTCTGTAATTTGTGGCAAGGCTTATGAAAATCAGTAGTCGGCACTAAATATTGCACCGTTCTTCTAAAAAACTTTTGCGCGCTTTGTATATTTTTGTATATGTGTTCTAACAAAATAAAAAGCAATTCAAGTTGAAAACAAGCAACGAACTTCGCTACTAATAAATTGAACTGACAGATGACAGTTGGATACCCCTTGCTTATAGTTAGTTTGATAATATATTTGTAAAAATAATATAGTTTTATTGGCATAATTTTGTGCTTAAGTAACAATATGGACAGCGCTACAGATAGTTTAAAAGCATTGTGATGAAAATTTATATCCGCCCCAAGTGTAAAATAACTAATCTCGGCTGTGTATCGGAATTTTGCACATATCCCCAATGATGAAAGTAATATAAACATCAATTTTAAATGTTGATCAATAAACACCTTAATTGCAACGTGTTTGTCCAACTGTGATTTATTGGACTGTTATCAATTCCCATTACCCGATACGCGAAGTAGTCTCAAAGATAGCTGGTTCTAATGCCCCAAAGATACCCGCAGGTTCTCGGGCTTTGCCAAGCGCTTGTTATTGTATTGGTAAAATTGTAGACTTTTGAAATGTGTCCATGACCAAACAAAAAAAATTAATTTGGCTTAGTAAATTACGTTTTGGACGTTATCGGAATGTGAGAAATTGATAGCCCCCTCATCCCTAAGGTACAGGTAAAGACTATAAAACGGAGCAATTATCGGTGTTGTCCACAGAAATAGCATTTCAACACCACAACATGAAGTTCACATTATTCGCTCTGCTCGCGGCATTCTTTGTGCTCAGTGTAAGTATTTAGTCTACAGAAGAAGGGAAATTTTCTGCAAATGTTTTAAGTATCTTTACAAACCAGGTCAGTGCTGGCACTCTGCAACTAGTAAAGGAACCGGAGACCCTATTGCCATACGAGGAAATCGGTATCGCTGTTGACGATATAGAGGCCTTCGATCCAGAGGTGTTGAGCATTTTTTCAGCCACTTGGTGGGCTATAAGATCAGGTCTACGTACCGTTAAGGGTTTTAACTGCCTTATCAAGTGGGTTATAGGTATCAAGGCTAGTGCTCTGCAGTACAATAGCGATATCATTCTATGCGGCATTACCGCATCCAAGGATGTGACCAATCTGATAAACGCAAACGTTAAAATTATCACCACCGCCAACAACATCATCAATCTCAAAACAACCATTTGCGCCAGTACCGATGATTCCGAAACTCCAAGCATTGCAAAGAGTTGCAGTGTCAAGACATTGGCTCAGATCTATAGCCTGTACACACAGGTGAAGAATGCCATTGCCCTGGCCAAGAAGATTCCCCAAACTGGCCCAAATGCTGTCACCTGTGTATGCGACGCCACAACCACCCTCACCAACTACTACACCCAGTTTCCCGCCAATCTAAAGAGCTGCTCCAAGCTGACCAGCAACTAAACGACACTCGATACGATGTTATTTCAGTAATATTCATTTTATGAGCAAATTAAAAAATATTTTTTAAAGCAATATAAATTTGTGAAACTATATATAACTATAAATATATAAACTATAAATTTGCCATATAGGAGTCTCCAGTTTTTGTACCGCAGCCGA
>JAWNNT010000028.1:0-22521 GCA_035044645.1 Scaptomyza parva
ACTCAGTCAATTGTAGCAAAACTATTTTCGGCGGCTTCTAAGCAAGATGACGACGGACTTCGAACTTCGTACAATATTTCTTTGTTAATTGCTCAAAAAGGCAAACCACATAACATCGGAGAAGAGTTAATATTGCCAACAATAAATGAAGTAATAACTAATATGCTTCATAAACCGGCCGCAGATATTATCTTTTAAGTAATAATTCTGTGCAAAGACGAATTGATGAAATGGCTGAAAACATTGCAGAATCATTGTGCGATCACCTGAGGACAAGTCAATTCTCAATTTAGCTCGATGAGTCCACTTTACCAACTAATGAAGCATTGTTGTTGTCTTACGTGAGGTTTAGTAAAGATGAGAAAATATGTGAAGAACTATTATTTGCTAGAAATTTAGAGACCGAAACAAAAGGCGAAACCATATTCAATATATTGGAAAAGTTTTGTGATGACAAAGAGATTCTTTTGAAAAATATTATTTCAGTTGCTACGGATGGCGCTCCTATCTATGACAGGGTGCCATAAAGGCTTCATAGCGTACTTAAAAAATAAAATTCCAGATGTCCTTGGTGTACATTGCGTTATTCATAGACAACATTTAGTTGCTAGAAATTTAAGTGAAAAACTATTTCAATCACTGCAATATGTCATCAAAGCAGTCAATAAAATCCGCAACAGCTCTTTGAATGATAGATTATTTCATTACTAATGACGAGGATTTCAACCGTTTGTTGTTACATACTGAAGTTCGTTGGCAGTCAAGAGGAAATTGTCTGACTCGATTTTACAACCTGTTTGACTCTGTTATAGAGTTCTTTGAAACTAAAGATACAGAATTGCACGACAAGCTCATAAGACTTTGATCACTGTGATGCGGAAGCGGGTGATGAATTTTTGTTGATGCAGTTGTTGGTGTCTTTTTTGGCACTTGATTGCTAAGTGATCTCCTGTGAGGCAGTTGACGCACAGTTTTCGTTGTTGAATCCAGTTTAATCGCTCATCGGCTGCATAAAGCCGAAAGTGAACTTCTTGAATTTGGGCCCATATGAGCTCCAATGCTGAGTGCTCGATAGGGGTATCTTGGTGCTGTGTGCGATGTAGTGATGCGATCATTGCACCTTGTCGTCTGCACAATGCAGTCACCTTGGGCTCCAGGGTTGGTTGATGTCGCTGTCCATCGCCGATCTCCGATTTCCTGCTTGTGGATTGATGTATGGTGTCAGAGTCCCTTTTGATTACTTCCACGAACTTCAGAACTATTGTTTGTATGTCCTCATAGAAGGCGAAGGACTCATGATCTTGCGATAGTTCGCCAGATTTTCTTCTGATGACATCGTTATCCTGGACACTATTCCATTTCTCATTCAGAGAATCAGCTTTACTTTTATCATATCCGGCCGTTGCTTTTCTCTCAGCGGAATCCTATTTGTAGTTCGATATCAGCCTTTGAATCTGATTGCTGATATCTTGCTGATCATCGAGTAGCTCATCAATGTTCCCGTGCTGTACTCGTAGACTAACACGAATATAGTGAATTGTGTTAGCCAGGGTTTGAATGTCGCCGCTTAATGGGCTATGTGAACGTCGCCGCTTGATGGACTGTGTTCCCGTGCTGTGATCGTCTGTCTGGCTCAACATTTGATATTTCGGTGCGACGATTTTCGTGCCAAGACAGCCGATGAGCGATTAAACTGGATTCAACAACGAAAACTGTGCGTCAACTGCCTCACAGGAGATCACTTAGCAAAGGCGTGCCCAAGTCGTTTTAAATGCTTCAAGTGCCAAAAAAGACACCATCAACTGCATCAACAAAAATTCATCACCCGCGTCCGCATCACAGTGATCAAAGTCCGGACATAAAACGTCGGATACATAGGTGTCAATTTCTTGGCTGAAAAAAGGTTTATATATACAAAAAGTTCACACCTAAAAGCACACCAAGGAACACACACAGACCTGCTATGAGCTTGAGCGCTATTTGTGTGAGAAGCCCAAATTGCAAAACTATAAGACGATGCATGCAGATTTGGATTCCGCCTGGGACATATTCTCAACACCGGCACGTCTACTGGAGGAACAGAAAGTAAAAGAAAGTCTGGACTCAATATCGACGACCTCATCTGTGTCGTCGAACTGTTCGGGAATATCATGGGATAGCAGTATTTCGCAGGCTCTTAGCTGTGCGGTGTTGGTAAAGCAAGAGAGCATCGACGAGGATGAAGAGGACACAACACATGTTCTGTCTTGTGATGACAAATTGGGCGAGCTATCTGCAACACCACCCTCAGCATCATCGCCAATTCCGAGCATCAGCAGCATCGACAACATGACGACAACTACTCAATCAAAAGCAACACGCCTACCTTCAAGGTTCGTGTGTTTCATGCTAAAACGCCCTATCAAAGAAACTGAGGACATAAATGAAGAGGACGAAATTAGCACGCCACCCGTTCAACGAAAGACGCGCATCTGGACTTTGCAATCAACAGCTACAGGAAACGAGAATGCCACAGCAGCCGTGCCATCCGCAGCCCCGAGACGATTCACACTGGATATAGATGATGGTTGAATCACCGATTCAACGGCCGGGAGAATGTTAATGTCCATATAAGCCAACAGACACTCATAAACCAACGACACATCTTGCTGACTACACAAATTCCGCTGACTACACAACATGCGCAGACGGTCAGCCAACCCAGTGTTTGCGTAACTTATTTCGGCATAAGCGAGCAGTGGCTGGAAACTCGAGAACCCACTGCAGCTGGCATGCACCATGGAAACCCACTGCACCTGAGATGCACCGTGGGAATGAAACATACCAAACTTAGCTAATTCTACCTATAAATATTGTACCTCTTTCATGAATAAAGTCAGTCTTTTAGTACCATCGAAACAAGTGCTATCTACTCTCCTATCGCACACGGTGCGATCGGTCGTATCGTAGGATTCTACTGAATACTTCCCTTAAAAGAACCACACAAACAGGTATGTAAATGGTTGCACATCTCTTAAAGTTTTTTTCGTAAAAAGTCTTAAATAATTAAAAAAAAAAAATTCACAACTATCGGCCAAAAAAGCTAGTTCATAGAATAATTCCAAAAAAAAAAAACACAATTATCGGCCAGGAAAGCTACTTCTTTAGCGTATGTAAAGGGTTGCGCATATTTAGAATTTTTCAGATAGTTCGTTAGCTTATAAAAGGGTTTCGCATCTCTAGAATAGAAAAAAAAAAGCCAGTAATAAAAAAACACAATTATCGACCCAAAAAGCTCGTTCTTTGGCATATGTAATGGGTTACACATCTCTAGAATTTGAATTCGTAAAAAAAAAATTGAAAAATTCCAAGAAAAATGCACAAATATGGCCAAAAAAGGATTTGTAAAGGGTTGCGCATATTTAGACTTTTTTTCGTAAAAAAATGTTTAAAAATTAAAAAAACAAAATAAAACTATCAGCAAAAAAGCTGGTCCTTAGCATGTAAAGGGTATGTAAATGGTTGCACATCTCTTGGATTTTATTACGTAGAAACAGTTTTAAAAAATTCCAAAATAACTATCGGCCAAAAAAATTAGTCCTTAGCATGTAAAGGGTATGTAAATGGTTGCACATCTCTTGGATTTTATTACGTAGAAACAGTTTTAAAAAATTCAAAAAAAAACTATCGGCCAAAGAAGCTAGTTCTTTAGCGTATGTAATGGTAATTGCGCATCTCTAGAATTTATTTCATAAAAAAAATTTTAAAAAATCCAATTAAAGAACACAACTATCGGCCAAAAAAGTTAGTTCATAGAATAATTAAAAAAAAACACAATTATCGGCCAGGAAAGCTAGTTTTTTAGCGTATGTAAAGGGTTGCGCATATTTAGAATTTTTCTTCGTTAAAAAATTGTTTGAAAAATTCCAAAATAATAACACAACTATCGGCCAAAAAAGCTAGTTTCTTAGCATGTAAAGGGTTACGCATATTTAGAATTTTTTTCGGAAAAAAATGTTTAAAAAATTAAAAAAAAAAACACAACTATCAGCAAAAAAGCTAGCCCTTAGCATGTAAAGGGTATGTAAATAGTTGCACATCTCTTGGATTTTTTTACGTAGAAACAGTTTTAAAAAATTCCAAAAAAACTATCGGCCAAAGAAGCTAGTTCCTTAGCGTATGTAATGGTAATTGCGCATCTCTAGAATTTATTTCGTAAAAAAATGTTTGAAAATTCCCAATAAAGAACACAACTATCGGGCAAAAAAGTTAGTTCATAAAATAATTTAAAAAAAAATCACAATTATCGGCCAGGAAAGCTTACTTCTTTAGCGTATTTCAAGCGTTGCGCATATCTAGAATTTTTTATCGTAAACAAAATGTTGAATTATTCCAAAATATGGTCAACTATCGGCCAAAAAAGCTAGTTTCTTAGCATGTAAAGGGTTGCGCATCTCTAGAATTTATTTCGTAAATAAATTTTAAAAAATCCAATTAAAGAACACAACTATCGGCCAAAAAAGTTAGTTCACAGAATAATTAAAAAAAAAAACAACACAATTATCGGCCAGGAAAGCTACTTTTTTAGCGTATGTAAAGGGTTGCGCATATTTAGAATTTTTCTTCGTTAAAAAATTGTTTGAAAAATTCCAAATTAATAACACAACTATCGGCAAAAAAAGCTAGTTTCTTAGCATGTAAAGGGTTACGCATATTTAGAATTTTTTTCGTAAAAAAATGTTTAAAAAATTAAAAAAAAACACACAACTATCAGCAAAAAAGCTAGTCCTTAGCATGTAAAGGGTATGTAAATGGTTGCACAACTCTTGGATTTTTTTACGTAGAAAAAATTTTAAAAAATTCCAAAAAAAACTATCGGGCAAAGAAGCTAGGTCTTTAGCGTATGTAATGGTAATTGCACATCTCTAGAATATATTTCGTAAAAAAATGTTTAAAAAATTGCAAAAAAAAACCATCAGCAAAAAAGCTAGTCCTTAGCATGTAAAGGGTATGTAAATGGTTGCACATCTCTTGGATTTTTTTATGTAATGAAAGTTTTAAAAAATTCCAAAAAACTATCGGCCAAAGAATCTAGTTCCTTAGCGTATGTAATGGTAATTGCGCATCTCTAGAATTTATTTCGTAAAAACATGTTTGAAAAATTCCCAATAAAGAACACAACTATCGGGCAAAAGAGCTAGTTCATAGAATAATTCAAAAAAAGAAACACAATTATCGGCCAGGAAAGCTAACTTCCTTAGCGTATGTAAAGGGTTGCACATCTCTTGAATTTCTTATCGTAAACAAAATTTTGAATAATTCCAAAATATGGTCAACTATCGTCCAAAAAAAGCTAGTTTCCTAGCATGTAAAGGGTTGCGCATCTCTAGAATTTATTTCGTAAAAAAATGTTTGAAAAATTCCAAAAAAAGAACATAACTATCGGAAAAAAGTTAGTTCATAAAATAATTAAAAAAAAAAAAAACAATTATTGGCCAGGAAAGCTACTACTAATGGGTTGCGCATATTTAGAATTTTTCTTCGTTATAAAAATGTTTGAAAAATTCCAAAATAATAACACAACTATCGGTCAACACAGGTAGTTTTTTAGAAAAACTGAAAAAAAAAAACACAGTTATCGGCCAGAAAACCTAGTTCGCTAGCTTATAAAAAGGGTTTCGCATCTCTAGAATAGAAAAAAAACTGGCAATAAAAAACACAATTATCGCCCCAAAAAGCTCGTTCTTTGGCGTATGTAATGGGTTACGCATCTCTAGAATTTGTATTCATAAAAAAATGTTTGAAAAAATCCAAAAAAAGAACACAACTATCGGCCAAAAAAACTAGCTCATAGAAAAATTAAAAAAAAATATATATCACATTTAGCTGCCAGGAAAGCTACTTCTTTAGCGTATGTAAAGGGTTGCGCATACTTAGATTTTTTTTTTCTTTAAAAAAATGTTTGAAAATTCCAAAATAATAACACAACTATCGGTCAAAACAGCTAGTTCTCAAAAAATTAAAAAACAAAACAAAATTATCGACCCGAAAAGCTCGGTCATTGGCGTATGTAATGGGTTACGCATCTTTAGAATTTGTATTCGTAAATAAGAAATTGAAAAATTACAAGAAAAATGCACAACTATGGGCAAAAAGGATTTGTACAGGGTTGCGCATCTCTAGAATATATTTCGTAAAAAAATGTTTAAAAAATTGCAAAAAAAAACCATCAGCAAAAAAGCTAGTCCTTAGCATGTAAAGGGTATATAAATGGTTGCACATCTCTTGGATTTTTTTATGTAATGAAAGATTTAAGAATTCCAAAAAAACTATCGGCCAAAGAAGCTAGTTCTTTAGCGTATGTAATGGGTTACGCATCTCTAGAATTTATTTCGTAAAAAAATGCGTGAAAAATTCCACAACAAGAACACAACTATCGGCCAACAACTCTAGTTCATAGAATAATTAAAAAAAAAAAAAAGGACAATTATCGGCCAGGAAAGCTACTTCTTTAGCGTATGTAAAGGGTTGCGCATATTTAGAATTTTTCTTCGTTAAAAAAATGTTTGAAAAATTCCAAAATAATAACACAACTATCGGTCAAAACAGCTAGTTCTTAAGAAAAATTAAAAAACAAAACATAATTATCGGCCAGGAAAGCTAGTTCGTTAGCTTATAAAAAGGGTTTCGCATCTCTAGAATAAAAAAAAAAGCTAGCAATTAAAAAACACAACTATCGACCCAAAAAGCTCGTTCTTTGGCGTATGTAATGGGTTACGCATCTCAAGAATTTGTATTCGTACAAAAAAAAAAATGGAAAAATTCCAAGAAAAATTCACAAATATTGCCAAAAAAGGATTTGTAAAGGGTTGCGCATATTTAGAATTTTTTTCGTAAAAAAATGTTAAAAAAATTAAAAAAAAACAAAAAAAAACAACTATCAGCAAAAAAGCTAGTCCTTAGCATGCAAAGGGTATGTAAATGGTTGCACATCTCTTGGATTTTTTTACGTAGAAAAAGTTTTAAAAAATTCAAAAAAAAAAACTATCGGCCATAGAAACTAGTTCTTTATCGTATGTAATGATAATTGCGCATCTCTAGAATTTACTTCGTAAAAAAATATTTGAAAATTCCCAATAAAGAACACAACTATCGGGCAAAAAAGCTAGTTCATAGAATAATTAAAAAAAAAAAAACACAATTATCGGCCAGGAAAGCTAGTTCGTTAGCTTATAAAAAGGGTTTCGCATCTCTAGAATAGAAAAAAAAGCCAGTAATAAAAAAACACAATTATCGACCCAAAAAGCTCGTTCTTTGGCGTATGTAATGAGTTACGCATCACTAGAATTTGTATTCGTAAATAAAAAATTGATAAATTCCAAGAAAAATGCACAACTATGGGCAAAAAAGGATTTGTAAAGGGTTGCGCATCTCTAGAATATATTTCGTAAAGAAATGTTTAAAAAATTCAAAAAAAAAAAATAAACACAACTATCAGCAAAAAAGCTAGTCCTTAGCATGTAAATGATAAGTAAATGGTTGCACTTCTCTTGGATTTTTTACGTAGAAAAAGTTTTAAAAAATTCCAAAAAACTATCGGCCAAAGAAGCTAGTTCTTTAGCGTATGTAATGGTAATTGCGCATCTCTAGAATTTATTTCGTAAAAAAATGTTTGAAAAATTCCCAATAAAGAACACAACTATCGGGCAAAAAAGCTAGTTCATAGAATAATTCCAAGAAAAACACAATTATCGGCCAGGAAAGCATACTTCTTTAGCGTATGTAAAGGGTTGCACATCTCTATAGTTTTTTATCGTAAACAAAATTTTGAATAATTCCAAAATATGGTCAACTATCGGCCAAAAAAGCTAGTTTCTTAGCATGTAAAGGGTTTCGCATCTCTAGAATTTATTTCGTAAAAAAATGTTTGAAATATTCCAAAAAAGAACACAACTATCGGCCAAAAAAGTTAGTCCTTAGCTTGTAAAGGGTACGTAAATGGTTGCACATCTCTTGGATTTTTTACGTAGAAAAAGTTTTAAAAAATTCCAAAAAACTATCGGCCAAAGAAGCTAGTTCTTTAGAGTATGTAATGGTAATTGAGCATCTCTAGAATTTATTTCGTAAAAAAATGTGTGAAAAATTCCAAATAAAGAACACAACTATCGGGCAAAAAAGCTAGTTCATGGAATAATCGCTAGAATTTGTATTCGTAAAAAAAATTTTTGTAAAATTCCCAATAAAGAACACAACTATCATGCAAAAAAGCTAGTTCATAGAAAAATTAAAAAAAAAAAATCACAATTAGCGACCAGGAAAGCTACTTCTTTAGCGTATGTAAAGGGTTGCGCATATTTAGAATTTTTCTTCGTTAAAAAAATGTTTGAAAAATTCCAAATTCATAGCAAAACTATCGGTCAAAACAGCTAGTTCTTTAGAAATATTAAAAAAAAAAACACAATTATCGGCCAGGACAGCTAGTGTGTTAGCGTATAAAGAGGGTTTCGCATCTCTAGAATAGAAAAAAAAAGCCAGCAATAAAAAAACACAATTATCGACCCAAAAATCTCGTTCTTTGGCGTATGTAATGGGTTACGCATATCTAGAATTTGTATTCGTAAAAAAAAATTGAAATATTCAAGAAAAATTCACAACTATGGGCAAAAAAGGATTTGTAAAAGGTTGCACATACTTAGAATTTTTTTCGTAAAAAAATGGGAAAAAAAATAAAAAAAAAAAAAACACAACTATCAGCATAAAAGCTAGTCCTTAGCATGTAAAGGGTATGTAAATGGTTGCACATCTCTTGAATTTTTTTACGTAAAAAAAGTTTTAAAAAATTCCAAAAATAATGCACAACTATCGGCAAAAGAAGCTAGTTCTTTAGCGTATGTAATGGTAATTGCGCATCTCTAGAATTTATTTCGTAAACAAATGTTTGAAAGATTTTTTAAAAAAAGGAACACAACTATCGGCAAAAATAGCTAGATCATAGAATATTAAAAAAAAAAAAAAAACACAATTATCGGCCAGGAAAGCTATTTCCTTAGCGTATGTAAAGGGTTGCGCATATTTAGAATTTTTCTTCGTTAAAAAAATGTTTGAAAAATTCCAATATAATAACACATCAATCGGTCAAAACAACTAATTCTTTAGAAAAATTCCAAAAAAAAATTCATAACAATCGGGCAAAAAAGCTTGTTCTTTAGCGAATGGAAGGGGTTGAGCAGATTTAGAATTTTTTTCGTAAGAAAATGTTTGAAAAATTAAAAAAAAAAAAAAAAAAACACAACCATCAGCAGAAAAGCTAGTTGTTTGGCGTAAGTGAAGAGTTGCGCTTCTCTAGAATTTTTTTTCGTACAAAAAGCTATGAAAAATTCCAAAAACAATGCACAACTATCGTCCGTAGCATGTAAAGGGTATGTAAATGGTTGCGCATCTCTTGGATTTATTTTCGTAAAAAATAGTTTTAAAAAATTCCAAAAAAAAATGTACAACTATCGGCCAAAAAAACTAGTTCTTTAGCGTATGTAATGGGTTGCGCATCTCTAGAACTTTTTTCGGTAAAAATTTTTGAAAAATTCCAAAATAATAACACAACTATCGGTCAAAAAAGCTAGTTCTTTAGAAAAAGTCCAATAAAAAAACACAATTATCGGCCCAAAAAGCTAGTTCTTTGGCGTATGTAATGGGTTGCGCATCTCTAAAATTTGTATTCGTAAGAAAACAAATTTAAAAATTCACAATGGGCAAAAAAGGATTTGTAAAGGGTTGCCCATACTTAGAATTTTTTTCGTACAAAAATGTTTGAAAAATTCCAAAAACACAAATATCGTCCAAAAAACTAGTTCCTTTTCGTATGTAAAGGGGTTGCGCATCTCCAGTATTTGTTTTTCGTAAAATATTTAAAAAAATGCTCAAAAAGCTAGTTCTTTAGCACGTTATGAGTATGTAAAGGGTTACGCATCTCTAGAATTTTGTATACCCTTAACCAATGAAATGGGTACAAAAGTGTATAATGGTTTTGTGCAAGTTGTAGCAGGGAGAAGGAGGCTTCTCCGACCCCATAAATTATATATATTCTTGATCGGCATCAACAGCTAAGTCGATATAGCCATGTCCGTCTGTCTGTCTGTATGTATGAACGCGTCGATCTCAGGAACTACAAAGGCCAGAGAATCCTGATTATGGATATAAGCTTTCCTAATCCCTAGGCACAGCAGGTTTTTTTTTTTTTCAAATTTTCGATACCTTTTGCGGCTTACGATATACACATGGGATCTATAAAAAAAAAATTTGAAAATCGAAAACTTAAAAATGGGGATTGAAACTATTAACAACATTTAGCGCATGTAAATGGTTGCACAACTCCAGCATTTTTTTTCGTAAAAAGACTTTTGAAAAATCCCAAAATAAATGCACAACTATCGACCACGAAAGCTAGTTCATTAGTGTTTGTAAAGAGTTAGGCATCTCTAGAATTTTTTTTTTCTTTTAAAAATGATGAAATGTTTAAATTTTGGCCAAAAAGCTAGTCCGTTAGCGTATGTAAGGGGTTTCGCATCTCTAGAATATTCTCGAAAATTTTTTGTTGGAAAATTCCAAAAAAAAAATTCGGAACAATCGGGCAAAAACGCTAGTTCTTTAGCGAATGTGAGGTGTTGCGCATCTCTAGAAAAGAACTTCTTTTGCGCATGTACATGGTTGCGCATCTTTAGCATTTTTTTCGTTTAAAAACTTTGAGATATTTGAAAAATTGCAAAATAATGGACAACTATCGGCAAAAAAAAACTAGTTCTTTAGCATGTTATGCGTATGTTAATGGTTACGAATCTCAAAATTTTTTTTTCGTACAACATTTTTTTTAAAATTCCAAAAACAATGCACAACATTCGGAAAAAAGCTTGTTCTTTAGCATTTGTAAAGGGTTGCGCATCTCTAGCATTTTTTTTCGTAAGCCAAATTTTGAAAAATCCAAAAATTAATGCACAACTCTCGACCACGAAAGCTAGTTCATTAGCGTAAGTACAGAGTTGCGCAATTATAGAATTTTTCTTCGTTAAAAAAGTTGCGCATCTCTAGAAATTATATTCGTATAAAAACAAATGCTTTTATCGGACAAGAAAGCTATTTCTATAGCGTATGTTGTATTTTGCACATCTCTTGTTTCTTTAGCTTGCAAAGGGTATGTAAAGGGTTGCGCCTCGCGAGGATTTTTTTTTCTTAAAAAAAATTATGAAAAATTCCAAAAACAATGCACAACTAGCGGCCAAAAAAGCTTTGAAATATTTCAAAAGAATTACACAACTATGGGCAAAAAAAGATAGTGCTTTAGCGTTTGTAAAGGGTTGCGCATCTCTAGAATTTATTATATATATTATATTTAGGAAAATTACAAAAAAAAAAAACACAACTCTCGACCACGAAAGCTAGTTCATTAACGTAAGTAAAGGGTTGCGCATCTCTAGAATTTATTTTAGTAAACAAAATGTTGAACAAGTCTAAAAAAGAAACACAATAATCTGCCAAAAAAGCTAGTTCTTTAGCAAATGTCAAGGATTGCGCATCCAAAAATAATTGCTTTTATCGGACAAGAAAGCTAGTTCTTTAGCGTATGTAGTAGGTTGCACATCTCTAGTTTTATAGCTTGCAAAGGGTATGTAAAGGGTTCCGAATAGCGAGGATTTTTTTTTTGTTAAATTATGAAAAATTTGAAAAACAATGCACAACTATCGGCCAAAAAAGCTTTGTTTTTTTATGTGAAAAAAATTTTGAAATATTCCAAAAAAATTACACAACTATGGGTAAAAATAGCTAGTTCTTTAGCATATGTATAGGGTTGCGCATCTTTAGAATATATTTTAGTAAGCAAATTGTTGAACAATTCCACAAAAAAAACATAATTGTCGGCCAGGAAAGCATATGTAATGGATTGCGCATCTCTAGAATTTGTCGTAAAAATATTTTTGAAAAATTCCCTTAATAAATGCACAACTTTCGGCCAAAAAATGGTTCTTTAGCGCATGTTAATGGCTACGCATCTCTAGAATTTTTTTTCGTAAACAAAATTTTGAAAATCCAAAAATAAATGCTCAACTCTTGACCACGATAGCTAGTTCATTAGCGTAAGCGTAACAAATTATCGGCCAGGAAAGCTACATCTTTAGCGTATGTAAAGAGTTGCGCATCTTGTGAAATTTGCTTCATTAAAAAAAATGTTGAAAACTTCCGAAAAACGAAAATATTGGCCTGGAAAGGAACATCTTTAGCGTATGTAAACGGTTGCGCATCTCTACAATTTTTCTTGTTTAAAAAAAATGTTGAAGAATTTCAAAAGAATCAAAATTATTAGCCAAAAAAGCCAATTCTTTAGCGTATGTAAAGGATTGCGCATTTCTAAAAATTATACTCGCATAAATTTTTTTTTTAAAACCAAAAACAATGCACAACTATCGGCCAAACAAGCTTTGAAATATTCCAAAAAAAATTACACAACTATGGGTAAAAAAGGATAGTTCTTTAGCGTTTGTAAAGGGTTGCGCAACTCGGGAATTTATTTTAGTTCAAAAATTTAGAAAAAATACAAAAAAAAAACACAACTCTCCACCACGAAAGCTAGTTCATTAGCGTAAGTAAACCAAGAAAGCTAGTTCTTTAGCGTATGTAAAGGGTTGCACATCTCTAGTATTTATTTAAGTAAGCAAAATGTTGAACAAGTCCAAAAAAGAAACACAATTATCTGCCAAAAAAGCTAGTTTTTTAGCGTATGTAAAGGATTGCGCCTCTCTAAAAATTATATTCGTATAAAAACAAATGCTTTTATCTAGTTATTTAGCTTGCAAAGGGTATGTAAAGAGTTGCGCATCGCAAGGATTTTTTTCTTAAAAAATATTATGAAGAATTTCAAAAACAATGCACAACCAGCGGCCAAAAAAGCTTTGAAATATTCCAAAAGAATTAAACAACTATGGGCAAAAAAAGATAGTTCTTTAGCGTTTGTAAAGGGTTGCGCATCTCTAGAATTTATTATATATATTATATTTAAGAAAATTACAAAAAAAAAACACAACTCTCGACCACGAAAGCTAGTTCATTAACGTAAGTAAAGGGTTGCGCATCTCTAGAATTTATTTTAGTAAACAAAATGTTGAACAAGTCCAAAAAAGATACAAGATAATCTGCCAGAAAAGCTAGTTCTTTAGCGTATGTAAAGAGTTGCGAATTTCTAGAATTTTTCTTCGTTAAAAAAATGTTGAAAAATTAAAAAAAAAAATAATATTATCGGCGAGGAAAGTTACATCTTTATAGTATGTAAACGGTTGCGCATCTCAGAATATTTCTTTGTTAAGAAAATGTTGAAGCATTCGAAACAAACAAAATTATCATCCAAAAAAGCTAGTTCTTTAGCAAATGTAAAGGATTACGCATCTCTAGAAATTATATTTGTAAAAATTATTTGAAAAAATCCAAAAATAAATGCTTTTATCGAACAAGAGAGCTAGTTCTTTAGCTAGGGTATGTCAAGGATTGCGCATCTCAAGGATTTTTTTTCTTAAAAAAAATTATGAAAAATTCCAAAAACAATGCACAACTATCGGCCAAAAAAGCTTTGTTTTTAGAACAACATATTTTGCAATATTGCAAAAAAATTACACAACTATGGGCAAAAAGAGATAGTTCTTTAGCGTTTATAAAGGGTTGCGCATATTTAGAATTTATTTTGGTACAAAAATCTAGAAAAATTACAAAAAAAAAAACACAACTATCGATCAAGAAATCTAGTTCTTTAGCGTATGTAAACGGTTGCGCATCTATATAACTTATTTTTAGTAAAAAAATTCAGAAAAATTACAAAATAAACACTACTATCGACTAAGAAAGCTAGTTCTTTAGCGTATGTAACGAGCTGCGAATTTCTAGAATTTTTCTTCGTTAAAAAAATTTTGAAAAATTAAAAAGAAAAAATATTTTTGGCGAGAAAAGTTACATCTTTATAGTATGTAAACGGTTGCGCATCTCAGAATATTTCTTTGTTAAGAAAATGTTGAAGATTTCGAAACAAGCAAAATTATAATATCTTCCAAAAAAGCTAGTTCTTTAGCAAATGTAAAGGATTACGCATCACTAGAAATTATATTTGTAAAAATTATTTGAAGAAATCCAAAAATAAATGCTTTTATCGGACAAGAAAGCTAGTTCTTTAGCTAGGGTATGTCAAGGATTGCGCATCTCAAGGATTTTTTTTCTTAAAAAAAATTATGAAAAACTCCAAAAACAATGCACAATTATCGGCCAAAAAAGCTTTGATTTTCGAACAGAATTTTTTGCCATATTGCAAAGAAATTACACAACTATGGGCAAAAAAATATAGTTATTTATCGTTTATAAAGCGATGCGCATCTATAGAACTTATTTTGGTTCAAAAATTCAGAAAAAAAAAACACAACTATCGACCAACAAAGCTAGTTCCTTATTGTATGTAAAGAGTTGCGCATCTCTAGAATTTATATTCGTAAAATATTCTTGAAAAATTCCATAAATAAATGCACAACTCTCCACCACGAAAGCTAGTTCATTAGCGTAAGTAAAGGGTTGCGCATCTCTAGAATTTATTTAGTAAAAAAATTAGAAAAATTACAAAACATAAAAAAAATTATCGGCTAAAACAGCTAGTTTTTTTGCGTATGTAAAGGCTTGCGCATCTCTAGAAATTATATGCGTACAATTTTTTTTTTAAATTCCAAAAATGAATGCTTTTATTGGATAAGAAAGCTCGTTTTTTAGCTAGGGTATGTAAATGGTTGCGCATCGCGAGGGTTTTTCTTAGTAAACAAAATGTTGAACAAGTCCAAAAAAGAAACACAATTATCAGCCAAAAAAAGGTAGTTCTTTAGCGTATGTAAAGGATTGCGCATCTCTAGAATTTTTCTTCGTTAAAAATATTTTTGAAAAATTCCATAAATAAATGCACAACTGTCGATGAAGAAAACTAGTTCTTTAGCGTATGTAATGGATGGCGCATCTCTAGAAATTATATTCGTAAACATTTTTTTGAAAAATTCCAAAAATAAATGCATTTATCGGACAATAAAGCTAGTTCTTAAGAGTATGTAGTAGATTGCATATCTTTAGTTCTATAGCTTGCAAATGGTATATAAAGAGTTGCGTATCGCGAGGATTTTTTTTCTCACAAATAATCATGAAAAATTCTAAAAACAATGCACAATTATCGGCCAAAAAAGTTTTGAGATATTCCAAAAAAATACACAGCTGTGGGCAGAAGAAGATAGGTCTTTAGCGTTTGTAAAGTGTTGCGCAACTCCAGAATTAATTCTAGTAAAAAAATTTCCTCTCATCTCTAGAATTTATTTTTGTAAAAATATTTTTAAAAAAATTCACAAATAAACGCACAACTGTCGGCCAAAAAAGCAGAATGTTAAACAATTAAAAAAAATAACATTATTATCGGCCAAGAAAGCTTCTTCTTTAGCATATGTTATGGGTTGCGCATCTCTAGAATTTCATCTCGTAAAAATATTATTGAAAAATTTCATCGCAAAGATTTTGTTTCTTAAAAAATATTATGAAAAATTCCAAAAACAATGCACAACTCTCCACCACGAAAGCTAGTTCATTAGCGAAAGTAAAGAGTTGCGCATCTCTAGAATTCTTTTCGCTAAAAAAAAGGTGGAAAAATTCCAAAAAAAAAAAAAAAAAATTATTGTTCAGGAAAGATGCATCTATAATGGATGTAAAGGGTTGCACATCTGTGGAATTTTTCTTCGTTAAAATAAAGTTAAAAAATACAAAAAAAAAAAAACAAAATTATCAGCCAAAAAAGATAGTTCTTTAGCGTATGTAAAGGATTGTGTATCTCTAGAAATTATATTTTTAAGCATTTTTTTTTTGAAAATTCCAAAAATAAATGATTTTTTTTTATTTAAATGCTCAACTCTCGACCACGATAGCTAGTTCATTAGCGTAAGTGAAAAGTTGCGCATCTCTAACATTTTTCTTCGTTAAAAAAATGTTGAAAAATTCCACAACAAACAAAATTATCGGCCAGGTAAGCTACATCTTTAGCATATGTAAAGAGTTGCGCATCTCAAGAATTTTTCTTCGTTAAAAAAATGTTGAAGAATTAAAAAAAAACCAAATTATCGGCCAAAAATGCTAGTTCTTTAGCGGATGTATAGGATTGCGCAAAAGATAGTTCTTTAGCGTTTGTAAAGGGTTGCGCATCGCAAGGATTTTTTTAAGTAAATTATAATTTTAGCGTATGTAAAGGATAGTTCTTTAGCGTACGTAGTGAGTTGCACATTTCTAGTTCGTAAGCTTGGAAGTGGTATTATTTTTTTTTTTTTTTTTAATATGAAAAATTCCGAAAACAATGCACAACTATCGGCCAAAAAAGCTTTGTTTTTCGTAAAGAAATTTTAAAATATTCCAAAAAAATTACACAACAATGGATAAAAATAGCTAGTTCTTTAGCGTATGTATAGTGTTGCGCATCTCTAGAATATATTTTAGTAAGCAAATTGTTGAACAATTCCCAAAAAAAACATAATTGTCGGCCAGGAAATCATATGTAATGGGTTGTGCATCTCTAGAATTTTTCGTAAATATATTTTTGAAAAATTCCATTAATAAATGCACAACTGTTGTCCAAAAAATGGTTCTATAGCGCATGTTAATGGTTACGCATCTTTAGAATTTTTTTTCGTAAACAAAATTTTGAAAAATTAAAAAATAAATGTACAATTCGCCACTACGAAAGCTAGTTCATTAGCGTAAGTAAAGAGATGCGCATCTCTAGAACTTATTTTTGTAAAAATAATTTAAAAACTTAAAAAAAAAAGCTATCGACCATGCTACATCTTTAGCATATGTAAAGGGTTGCACATTTCTAGAATTTTTTTTCGTACAAAAATTGGGACAAATTACAAAAAAAAAACACAGCTATCGACCAAGAAAGCTAGTTCTTTTGCGTATGTAAAGGTTTGCGCTTCTCTAGATTTTAATTTAGTAAACAAAATGCTAAACAATACCAAAAAAAAAAAAAAAATAATTATCGGCCAGGAAAGCTTCTTCTTTCGCAATTGTAATGGATTTTGCATCTCTAGAATTAAATTCCATCAATAAATGCACAAGTGTCGTTCTTCGTTAAAAAAATGTTGAAGAATTCCAAAGAAAACAAAACTATCGACCAAGAAAGCTAGTTCTTTAGCGTATGTAAAGGATTGCGCATATCTAGAACTTATTTTGGTAAAAAAATTTTGAAAACTAAAAAAAATAAAAAAACTATCGACCAAGCTAGTTCTTTAGCGTATGTAGGGGGTTGCTCATCTCTAGAATTTTTTTTCGTAAAACTCTCCACCACGAAAGCTAGTTCATAGGAGTAAGTAAAGGGTTACGAATCTCTAGAAATTATTTTAGTAAACAAAATGTTGAACAATCCAAAAAAAAAAAACATAATTATCGGCCAGGAAAGCTTCTTCTTTAGCAAATGTAATGGATTTTGCATCTCTAGAATATCTTTTCGTAAAGTTAATTTTGAAAAATTCCATCAATAAATGCACAACCATCGGCAAAAAAAGGCGGTTCTTCTAGAACTTATTTGAGTAATAAAATTTAGAAAAACTACAAAAACAAAAAAAAACTATCGACCACATATCACATATCAAGTTACACATATCAAGTTCTTTAGCTTGGAAAGGGTTTGTAAAGGGTTGTGCATGGCGAGAATTTTTATTTGTTTTTTCTTAAAAAAAATTATGAAAAATTCCAAAAAAAATGCACAACTAATGGTCGAAAAAGCTTTATTTTTAAAAATATTTTTGAAATATTCCAAAAAAAATCTTTAGCGTTTGTAAAGGGTTACGAATCTCTAGAAATTATTAGTAAACAAACTGTTGAACAATTCCAAAAATAAATGCAGAACTCTCCACCAAAAAAACTAGTTTATTGGCGTAAGTAAAGAGAGGCGCATCTCTAGAAATTTTCTACGTTAAAAAAATGTTGAAGAATTCCAAAGAAAAGGATTCCATAGGATTGCGCATCTCTAGAACTTATTTGAATAAATAAATTTAGAAAAAATACAAATACAAACAAGTAAGAAGACTCTAGTCGAGTAAGCTCGACTAGAAGATACCCTTAACCCTTGACCATACAGACGGACAGATGGTCGGGCTAACAGACATACACATATGGCTGTGTAATTCTGTACCAATATTTGATGGTTTCATATCTCCGGTGTTTCTCAAACGATTTTAATTAAATTTTTACAGAAGTTCATTATTTTGCTTATAGTTTCTATCCTCATTCAGTTTTTTGAAATCAAGATTTGTTTTGTTATCGATTACATGTGTATATCGTAAACCTGAAAAGTTATCGAAAATTTGAAACAAACTTGTCATGCCTAGGGACTAGGAGAGCTCATATCCAATATTTGGAGTCTCTAGCTTTTGTAGTTTCTGAGATCGACGCGCTCATACATACGGACAGACGGACAGACGGACATGGCTTAATCGATTTGGCTGTTGATGCTGATCAAGAATATATATACTTTATGGGGTCGGAGAAGCCTCCTTCTGCCTGTTACATACATTTGCACAAAAACATTATACCCTTTTTTTACCCATTTCATGGGTTAAGGGTATAAAAAGATAGTTCTTTAGCGTTTGTAAAAGGATGTGCATCTCTAGAAATTATTTGAATAAATAAATTTAGAAAAAATACATAAAAAAATATATATATTAAAATATTTTTGAAAAATTCCATTAATAAATGCACAACTGTCGGCCAAAAAAGCTGGTTCTTTAGTGCATGTAAATGGTTGCACATCTATAGCATTTTATTTCGTAAACAAAATTTTAAAAAAATCCAAAAGTAAATGCACAACTCTCCACCACGAAAGCTAGTTCATTAGCGTAAGTAAAGAGTTGCGCATTTCTAAAATTTTTCTTTGTTAAAAATATGTTTAAAAATAAAAAAAAAAAAAAAATTATCGGCCAGGAAAGCCACATCTTTAGCGTATGTAAAGAGTTGCGCATCTCTAGAATTTTTCTTCGTTAAAAATATGTTGAAGAATTAAAAAAAAAAAAAGTTATCGTAAAAAAAAGCTGGTCCTTTAGCGTATGTAAAGGGATGCGCATCTCTATAATTTATTTTCGTAAAAAAATTTAGGAAAATTACAAAAAAAAAAAAATTATCGACCAAGCTAGTTCTTTAGCGTATGTAAAGGGTTGCGCATCTTTAGAATTTATTTTCGTACAAAAACTTAGACAAATCACAAAATAAAAAACACAACTATCGACCAAGAAAGCTAGTTCTTAAGCGTATGTAGTTACACATCTCTAGTTCGTTAGCTTGCAAAGGGTTTGTAAAGGGTTGTGCATGGCGAGGATTTTTTTTGTTTTTTCTTAAACAAAATTATGATAAATTCCAAAAACAATGCACAACTATCGGCCAAAAAGGCTTTGTTTTAAAAAAAAAAATTTAGAAACATTCCAAAAAAATTACACAACTTTGGGCAAAAAAGATAGTTCTTTAGCGTTTGTAAAGAGTTGCGCATCTCTAGAATTTATTTTAGTAATCAAAATGTTGAACAATTCCAAAAAAATACATAATTATCGGCCAGGAAAGCTTCTTCTTTAGCATATGTAATGGGTGGCGCATCTCTAGAATTTCTTTTCGTGAAAATACTTTTGAAAAATTCGATTAATAAATGCACAACTGTCGGCCAGAAAACCTGGTTCTGTAGCGCATGTAAATGGTTGCGTATCTATAGCATTTTTTTTCGTAAACATTATTTTGAAAAATCCAAAAGTTAATGCACAACTCTCCACCACGAAAGCTAGTTCATTAGCGTAAGTAAGAAAAATGTTGAAGAATTAAAAAAAAAAAACAAAATTATCGTCCAAAAAAAATTTTGAAAAATTAAAAAAAACAAATTATTGACCAAGCTAGTTCTTTAGCGTATGTAAAGGGTTGCGCATCCTTAGAATTTATTTTAGTAAAAAAAAACGTTGAACAATTCCAAAAAAAAAACATAGTTATCGGCCAGGAAAGCTTCTTCTTTAGCATATGTAATGGGTTGCGTATCTCTAGAATTTTTTTTCGTAAACAAAATTTTGTAAAATCCAAAAATAAATGCACATCTCTCCACCCCGAAAGCTAGTTCATTAACGTAAATAACAAAATTATCGGCCAAAAAAGGTTCTTCTTTAGCGTATGTAATGGATTGCGCATCTCTTGAAATTTTATTCGTATTAATTTTTTTTTAAAATTCCAAAAATAAATGCTTTTATCAGACAAGAAAGCTAGTTCTTTAGCGTATTTAGTAGGTTGCACATCTTTAGTTATTTAGCATTCAAAGGGTATGTAAAGGGTTGTGAATCTCGAGGATTTTTTTTCTTAAAAAATATTATGCAAAATTCCAAAAACAAGGTACAACTATTGGCCAAAAAAATTAGTTTTTCGTAAAAAAATTTAGGAAAATTACAACAAAAAATAATAATCAATTAAGCTAGTTCTTTAGCGTTTAGAATTTATTTTAGTACAAAAAATGTTGAACAAGTCCAAAAAAAAACCACAATTATCTGCCAAAAAAGCTTGTTCTTTACCGTATGTAAAGGATTGCGCATCTCTAGAAACTATATTCGTAAACATTTTTTTTTTTAATTCGAAAAATAAATGCTTTTACGGACAAGAAAGCTAGTTCTTTAGCGTATGTAGTAGGTTGCACATCTTTAGTTCTTTAGCTTGCAAAGGGTATGAAAAAGGGTTGTGCATCTCGAGGATTTTTTTTCTTAAAAAATATTATGAAAAATTCCAAAAACAAGGTACAACTATTGGCCAAAAAGCTTTGTTTTTAAAAAACATTTTTGAAATATTCCAAAAAACAATACACAACTATGGGCAAAAATGATAGTTCCTTAGCGTTTGTAAAGGGTTGAATTTCTAGAATTTATTTTAGTAAACAAAATGTTTAACCATTCCAAAAAAAAAACATAATTATCGGCCAGGAAAGCTTCTTCTTTAGCATATGTAATGGGTTGCGCATCACTAGAATTTCTTTTCGTTAAAATACTTTTGAAAAATTCCATTAATAAATGCACAACTGTCGGCTAGACAATCTGGTTCTTTAGCGCATGAAAATTGTTGCGTATCTCTAGCATTTTTTTTTCGTGAACAAAATTTTGAAAAATCCAAAAATAAATGCACAACTGTCTACCACGAAAGCTAGTTCATTAGCGTAAGTAAAGAGTTGCGCATCTCTTAAATTTTTCTTCGTTAAAAATATGTTCAAAATTTCCAAAATAACAAAATTTCAATAGAATTTTTCTTCGTTAAAAAATGATGAAAAATTCCAATAAAAAAGTACAACTATCGGCGAGGAAAAAAGTATGTAAAGGCTTGCACACCTCTTGAATTTTTCTTTGTTAAAATAATGTTGAAAAACTACGAAAAAAAAAACCCAAACCTCTCGGCCAGGAAGGCTTCATCTTCAGCGTATGTAAAGAGTTGCGCTTCTCTAGAATATTTTTTCTTAAATACAATTTTGAAAAATTCCAAAAATAAATACACAACTATCGACTAAGAAAGCTCGTTCCTTAGCGTATGTAAAGGGTTGAGAAAATCTAGAATTTTTATTCGGAAAAAATTATGAAAATTTCCAAAAATAAATGCATAATTATCGGATCAAAAAGCTAATTCATTAGAGAATGTGAAGGGTAGCGCATCCCTAGTTTTGGCTCTTCCTAAGCAAATTTTTAAAATTTCCCAGAAACAATGCACACCTATCGGCCAAAAAAGTTAGCTCTTTAGCGAATATAAATGGTAGCGCATCTCTAGAATTTTTTTCGTAAAAAAATTATGAGAAATTCCAAAAATAAATGCACAACTATCGGATCAAAAAGCTAGTTCTTTAGTGTATGTAATGGGTTGCGTAGTTCTAGATAATTTTTTTCTAATTACAATTTTGAAAAATTCCAAAAGAAATGCACAACTATCGACCAAGAAAGCTACATCTTCAGCGTATGTAAAGAGTTGCGCATCTCTAGAATTTATTTCAGTAAGCAAAATGTTGAACAATTCCAAAAAAAAAAAACATAATTTTCGGCTAGGAAAGCTTCTTCTTTAGCATATGTAATGGGTTGCGCATCTCTAGAATTTCTTTTCGTTAAAATACTTTTGAAAAATTCCATTAATAAATGCACAACTGTCGGCCAGAAAACCTGGTTCTTTAGCGCATGTAAATTGTTGCGTATCTCTAGCATATTTTTTCGTAAACAAAATTTTAAAAAATCCAAAAATAAATGCACATCTCTCCACCACGAATGCTAGTTCATTAACGTAAGTAAGTTAGTAAAAAATAATTTTGAAAATTTTTCAAAAAAAAAAAAACAAGGCTCTAGTCGAGTAAGCTCGACTAGAAGACACCCTTAGCCCTTGACCATACAGACGGACAGACGGTCGGGCTAACAGACACACACATATGGCTGTGTACTTCTATACCAATGCACTATGGGGCATTTTGCC
>JAWNNT010000032.1:0-12401 GCA_035044645.1 Scaptomyza parva
CTATTGTTGCTTGAAGTAGTATTGATGATAATGTTATTGCCGCTTGTATTAAGGGCATTGATGACAGAGTTGGCAAAATCCGTAGTTGAAGTAGTCGACTGCTGTTGTTGCTGTTGTTGCTGTTGATGATTATGATGAGTATCGGATTCAAAATCCGATTCATTTAGCAGGCTAAATCGATTGATATAGTTGACGTTGAAGTTGCTGTGACTGCGGCTGCGAATATATAAGTTAACTATTATCTATTTAATTTCTTATATGTAAAATAATATTAGTTACAACACTGCATGTTCGATTGTATATTTCATGTCTATCATAAAAGACATCATTACATTGTATGCGATAAGAGTAAACATGCAGAGCTATCATAAAATTAAATACGACACTACGTCATTACATTGTATGCGATAAGAGTAAACATGCAGAGCTCAGAAGCTCTTATTTCTTAAGATCATAAATAATCATCGACGTTCGCTTGAAGTAGTGAATAGGACACCATGAGTTCAAGTGGTCAGCATGTCACCATGAGCACTTGTAGTGCGCTTGTCCCAAGTTATTTTTAATTTGTGCCTACAAGCATGCAACGATTTTTCTTGTCGATTTAAGCTTAGCTTTTGGGGTCAGCGCCACCTATAGTTAATCAGCTGATTAGGTGAGCGCTGATAAAAATAAAAATGCAACACTTGCAATTCTCGGGTCGCCATCGATCGCGAGAGGGGGCTTCATCCCCGATGCTGGTCGTGGCTTCGTGCTCTTCTGTTTCCGACCGTCAAAGCCATAAGACGCAATTCATTTTTTTTTGTGCGTGCATCCAAAAAGAACATTCAAACCACGCGGCAAACAAGTTGTGTCGCCTTCGCCGGGAACCAACCACAATCGAAAAGTTAAAACAAGAAAAAGACACTATGTGTTAAGATCCCATGGGGACGACCTCGCGGAGTGATGGCCCGCCATAACCACACTCAAAGCCACAGTGCAAGTGCAAGCTACTAAGACTAAGCTATCGCTTTGACAATTAGCCAAAAAAAAGCATGCAGCCCCAATAATTCAGAAAAAAAAAGGCGACCAAAAGAAGAAAAAAACTAATAAAAGTGATGTACCACGCGGGCATTCGAACCGCGGACTCCGTAGAACTATAAACCCTTGGCCACGGCAGCCGCAATTAACGTGGTGTTTCGGGAGCGTCTAGCTTTCCACGCGGAGTGATGGCCCGCCATAACCACACTCAAAGTCACAGTGCAAGTGCAAGCTACAAGACTAAGCTACTACTACTAAGCTTTGACAATTAGACCAAAAACCATGCAGCCCCAATAATTCAGAAAAAAAGGCGACCAAAAGAAACAAAAAACTAATAAAAGTGACGACCACGCGGAGATTTGAACCCTAACCTCATGTCAAGCTGAGCTGCCCCCGTCCAACCTACTGTCGAGGATAAAATTTAATTGATAAATTTTGTGTTGATATAAATAGATTTAGTTAATTCATTTTGTTTAAAGCCAACTAGTTCAAGAAAAAAAAAATAAATAAATATAAATATACTTACATAGAAAAATATACCTATATAGTTAATGAAACTAATACTAGTAAATAAAATATAATATAATATAAAACAAAAAAAAAAGGAAACCCCTCCCGCCTAGTTATCATGCAGCTCTCACCAACGGCAAAAGTACTTTTGGACGTCGAGGAGACCATGTAAGTGCATTGACCCATTTATTTCCTTTCAATTTTTTTTTCTTCTAGCAAGTGATCAAGTGATAAAGTGAAATAGAAAATTTGTATGTTTCTAAAGAGAACTTGCGCCGCTCGCAGCTTCTATACTCGCGTTCGTATATGTATATGGTGCTTTTTTAATGTACCACCTTAAGCCTTCTGCCTAAAAGTATACCGCGACATTACCTGATCACTTGCCAAGCTAGGCCATGAAGTTGACTTAATTAATTGTTTTGAAATGAATAAACAACAAATGTAATTTAATAATTTTTTTTTGGACTTACAAAAAGAAAATAACATTTTTTTTATATTCCAATATATCATATATATATATATATATATATATATATTACTAATTAGTGTTAGTAAACTATAAATCTGTAATTAACCGCACCTAATCATATAAAACAAAAAACAAAAACAAAAATTGGAATTTAATTGAACTAAACTTTAAAGAAAAAGTAAACGAAGAATTTGATTTTGCTCCATTAAAATGTTAAAATAAAATTAAGTAAATTCAAATAGAGATAGTTAAGATAAGAGAACCAGAATCAATAGCTGTTGAGATATAAAATTAGTTTGGCTTCACTAGTTTATATATCGAACATGCCTGTTAACAATAAATTGAATTTTTGTAATTTTTCCATTTAAAATGAAAATATAATTTATCTTTTTTTGGGAGTCATGCAGCGAAGAGATGTAAGAAGTAGGAATTAGTAGGTCGTTTGGTATAGGGATCCTCACCCAAAAGAGTGGAAGTGGATTATGAGGATCACGGTAGGGTGGGCAAAAGATGCGACCACAACATCAGTCCAGCGCAGCCAACCGACGAAGATGGAGTGTCACCTCCAACACCTGATGTGAGAAATATCGCGAGTCTTGTTCGTCCGTTACCTCACCCGTCCCCTAATTTTAAGGTAAATTACTGTGGTACGCACGCGATAACATATTAATAATAGTTAGCCCGCGAGTCTGTAACACAAGATAAAAAAAAAGAAATGGAACCTGCCCCTTCTACCGATAATACAGCCGGAGCCAGCGCGTGCAACCCATCTTGCAGTACAAAAATGACATCTACTCGGATTCAACGTAACATGCTACACACTTGAAAGGGTCACATAGCCGGCAATCACGACATATGCGTGTGGCCGCTATGATCGGAAATGCCAGGCTCAGCACTTCATGCGAGGCTTTAGCGTTTCTTCTCTCTAAGGCTTCCTAGCAATCATATTTGTACTTTAGTTTTTAGTCTAAAATTGCCAATGAATAAAGCAAGGCGCTCGTCGTCTCCCAAATAAAATTCTTGTGTGCATTTTAGTTAACTCGGTGCGAGTGCGGCCTTTCGCCGACTCAAACAATAACCTAAGTCCGACCTATCGTCGGCATCCTAACCAAATAGTATTTCTAAATACTAATAATAAAATAAATAATTTATATCCTATCATTTTCGAGCTCAGTTCTATTATTAGCTTGAACTCTTTCGTTTATTTGCTGTTGCACCCTTTGTTGATCAATTTGGTCCTGGTTCTTCTTTTCTGTAGTGGCGTCTCTTTCAAGTTCCCGGTAATAAAGGTGATTCCTGGGGCCAATAAAAATAGGACGAGGTATGGAAAGAGACCACTCCTCGGGCACCGGAGGTTGTCGTCTTTGGCATAAGGGGATGAATTTGTTTAACATCTCTAGGTAGCGAGGTCTGGAGAGCCGCTGAGGGACATAGGGATAGAAGGCAATATTGTTGGCCTCAGTATTACAGTGATCCCTAAGCCTTGAGATATACTTTTCGCAGGCAGACTTGTATATATCTTCTACTGGGCGAATGTTAAGGTCCGTGTGAAGGTTGGTGTTTCTTACGTACCACGGGGCACCTGTTATAGTCCTTAGCGTTTTGCTTTGCAGCGTTTGGATTTTAGAAAATTGGTTTTTTCTGGTTAGGGGACCCCAAACGGCCAAACTATAATGCCAGATTGGGGCAATGAGCTCTTTATACAGGATATTTTTGGCTTTAAGGCTGAGTTTGCTTGTTTTGCAGATAAGCCAATTTAGATTCTTCACCCTTGCTCTGAGCTTGATTATTGTGGCGGTTATGTGCTGGTTGCAATTTAATTTGGTATCCAGTTTAACTCCCAGGTATGTGTGTGCTGTTTTATTAATGAGAGCACATCCTGACATAAGTGGGGTCATTGCTTGATTTTCGGGAGGTCTGAGTGTGTGAAGCACATGTGCAGTTTTGGCCACATTTACAGATATGCACCACTGTCTAGTCCATTTTATATAGGTTTCCAAGTACTTATTAATTTGATTAATGGCTGCCTTTTGTGTGTTACCCTCAGCCATGATAACGGTTTCATCTGCATAAGTTGCCAGGAGCATATTTCTTCTATGGAAATTAAGGTAATTGGGAGGTGTTGGAATATCAGAATATCAATTACAAAATGCCAAATATTTTGCACAAAAAATATAACATAGAGCAACACTGGCAAACTGCAAAAATTACTACAACCACACACACTTAGTTGGAAACAATTGCTCCAAAATGTTATTTATATCAAAATGCATGCTAAACTGCTGTGCATGCAAGCAGTAAAATTTTTATTCTGTTATGTTAGGCTGGCTAATGCCTTCTCATGCAATGTTAATGTTAAAGTTCAAAGACCATTCTATGTACGTTCTAGTTGGACTCTCTCTTTGCTCACTAATACTAAAATGTAATTGTATATATGTATCTTAGTAAATAAGCGAAAAATGTAATAGACATAAGTCTCACATACTTTCTAGTAAGGAGGTGACTAGAAAGTAAACTGACGATCAAAAATGTATGTTATATAGTTTTTAGCTGCCATAGTGTGCGGACAACGCGGTCGTGACTTAAACTTAAAACTTATACTTAAGTTTTAAGAAAATTACAAACTTGAACTTGAACTAAAAATGAAAAATTAATATTTATATCGCTTAAATGTACTCGTGTTTAAACGCTAAAAATTAAATGTTAAATGTTAAGTGTTATATAGTCAAGTGCCATTTAAATTAAATTACCGACAAATTCTTTATGTTTAATCAAAGAAAACTTTTAATTTAATTTAATATAATATATATAAACTATATATGTGCCAATACAGTCAAGAAAAAATGGTTGAAAAAATAATTATAAAAAAAGTTTAGTATGTAATCTGAACTAAAACCAAAAATGTATGTAAAATAATCTGACACATTAACTTCTGCAAACAAAAGTGTGAAAAATAAAAATTACAACCCACATATATATATATATGTATATACACTCATTGCATATATATATATTTGATGGCAAATTGAAAGAAAAAACTATATAAAACCGTGCGTTCTTATTTTAAAACATATAAAAAACTGCCAAAAATTCTCATACTAAACTAAACTAAAATAAAAGTTAAAAATGCACAATAAATTTACATTTAAATGAATAAATGGTAAACTAAAAAGCATAGTGGGTGAAAAGAGTGACTAAATTTTAATTTTCTGCAAACAAAAATTAAAATTAATCTAAAACCAAGAAACAATTAATATAAAAGAAAAAGCCATGGAACACACAATTGTGCGATTAACTGCCGCGAGTGATGATGACGAGAATGCTGAGATCCACATTCTAACCGACACCGAATCCAGGTCTGATGGAGATGCATCATTTTGTGTCTCACCGCTAAACGCGACCATACTCAATGGAGCGATGAAGACGGATGACATGGATTATGATGATCAGAATAATGACTACAACTCACCAGTTAACCGCAATACAAATGTTAATCCCAACTTCAACTATCTGGATAGAACAATCAGAGCCTGCCCAGAGAGTCCCATGAGCTTTGATCATCTCAGAAAAAATCCCGCTAAAAATCCCGCTAAAAATCCCGCCAAAAATCCATCTGTTCCCGCCAAAAATGATGCCATTTCCACCATTCCTGCCGCCAAAAATGCCAAAAATGCCGCGCGAAATGGTGAAAGTGCGCCAAAAATGGAGAAAGATGACGCCACACACACTAATGCAGCAGCAGCAAAAGCAACAACATCGCAAGGACCGGATAAAACAGCAACGGCAACGAGAAAGTCATATGAAAAAGCAAGTGAAAATACTAATACATCAAAATCTATATTTTCTACCAATACAAAATCACATACACATACACATATACATAGTAAAGCTAATCCCATTTTACCTACAAGAGAGAGTGAGAGTAAGAGTGCGAATGTTGGTAACATATTAATACCAACACCCACGCACACTCACATACATAAGCAAACACAACAACAGCAGCAGCCCCTTTGCAGTAGTAGTAACAACAGTAACAGAGCAATTACTAGCACTAACAGCGAAGTGAACTGTGCATGCATACAAGCGCATAATAATATTAACAGCGACAAAGCCAGTCATAGTCATAGTCATAGCAACAACAATCACCCTCAGACAATTGATAATGTTAAATTAACAAAAATTAAGACAACAACGATTCATGCAAGGAGAAGTCTACTTGAAACGTTAGCCCAAGAAACAAGCCCCACAACTACAGCTACAGCTACAACTACATTAAATGAGACAAAGCCAACTGTTACTACAGTCAACGAGGCTGTAGCAACGGCAATGTTAAACGCTGCTTCTGTAGCTAACCATTCTGCCTCTGTCGCAGCCGCTGCTAGCAGCTACGCCTGCGCATATGCCAACGCTGACGCCAAAGACAATGTTAATAGAAACATTAACAGCAACGCTCATGATACCGCATTGACCGCCAACAGCAGCACGATAAGGCAAAATATTGCAGACTGGTTAACAGCGGTGCCCCCAATAATTCCAACTCCTAGTAGACTCATTTTAAAACCAAACGAAGTTGAACCAGATCAACAATGCTCCCCCTTGAAGAGAAAGCATCCAGAGATGTCGGCAACAGACAGTGATCTTGATCTTGATCCTGATCTTGAGATCGAAGATGCTTTAACACCGCCAAAGCTGAAAGAGAATTATATGAAAAGCCAAATTGCTTCAAAACTTCACAGATATGTGAGGAGAGAGAAACGAATGGAAAGGCAACAACAACAACAACAGCAACAACAAGGAAAAAGAATTCAACTGGACCAATCCCCAGATATTGAGTACCAGGAACAATCACATATGCAGCCGCAGCCTATGCAAATTGAAGACGCGATGGACAATGATGATGATGATGAAGAACAGCAGCATCAACAATTACAAGAAAAACTTGTACAACAAAATGCTGATGCTCCTCCTCCAGACACTGTCGAAAACCATCAAGAATTAATGCAGCAACAGCAACAGCAACAGCAGCAGCAGCAGTCACTAAATGCCGTTGGCAATATACAACAGCAAATAAATATGAAACTCAAGCAGCAGCAGCAGCAGCAGCAACAACAACAGCTTGAACAGAAACAACAACAGCAGCAACAACCAAAAACCCCAATAAAAAATATTCCATTATTATTTCTACCAATGGTTGAAAATATTGTAAATTTATTAAATAAATTAAATGGCAATACAAAAATTGGTAAATTTATTACAAAAACAATGGCAGATGGCAGGTTAAAAATTCAATGCGAAAGTATGATCACTTATAATGCGATATTGTTTGAATTAGATGCAAACAATATTCAACGCTATACTTACCAATCCAGAAGTGAGAAAGGTTTTCGCATTATTATCCGCCATCTACATCATTCAACAGACACCAGGTGGTTATCTGCAAAATTGCTG
The DNA here is from genome assembly GCA_035044645.1 of Scaptomyza parva. Lineage (NCBI taxonomy): Eukaryota > Metazoa > Arthropoda > Insecta > Diptera > Drosophilidae > Scaptomyza > Scaptomyza parva. The sequence continues at coordinate 7,445 of JAWNNT010000032.1, forward strand.
GAACACGGCTACACGACGCGTTTCATACGCGTAATCAGACAGCGTTTTAGCGGCAAACAGTTAAACATGTTTGAGGTTGAGATACAGCAAAGCGTGGATGGTCTACACGAGAATGTGCTTAGCCTTAAGGAGATTGGGAATCAGCATATCCATATTGAACGGCAAGCAAAGCGTCTAGATCCTCCGCAGTGTCATCGGTGTCAATCCTTTGGTCATACAAAGAATTATTGTAGGCGTCCTTTTGTGTGCATGAAATGTGCGGGAAAGCATGCGACGACACAATGCACAAAAGCAAGAGGCGAGACGGCAAAATGTCCCAACTGTAGTGGGCAGCATGTAAGCAGCTACAAAGGCTGCCCTGCCTTCAAGGTAGAACTGCAAAAGATGCTAGTCACACGCACTGCCCGAATGGGCAGCGCCACCAATCGCCAGCCGAACATGAAAATAAAAAAGAAAAATACAATAATTAATAACAATGTAAATAAAAAGCAAAATAGCAATAACAATACAACTCACCATAAATATTCAGCAACACCCAAAGCAAAAACAACAACAGCAACAGCACCAACATCAACTCCAGCTGCAGCATCAAATAGGCATCAGCATCAGAATAGGCAACAGAGCTCGGCAAAAAGACAATATCCCAATTCCAGTCAATATAAAAATCGCTCACAGCGCGATAAAAGGATTTCTCCCAATGATGCCAGTTGCTCTCGTTCTCGCCCTGATGAATTGCGTAAATCTGTACGCGGCGTATCTGTAGCGGCCTGTCCAGCCACACTGGGCATAAGCTATGCCAATATAGTCAAATCTGAAAATAAAAACAATAAAAACAAAAAAATTATTATTACTACAACACCAAATGTTAACGATAATGAAGGGAAAAACAAAAACAACAACAACAACGTTAAATACTCACGCAATACGGATATAGGAAATGACGCCTCTGTATCACAACCAATAAATCGGAGAAGAATTGTACACAATTCACACACCACACAAAATCCGGCTGAACAGCATCTGCGTCGACTTCAACAGCGCCTTCGTGAAGAACAGAACATTCCGAACAAAAATACACGTCCATACCAGCAGCAAGAGGGGCGGCGGCAACAACAACATCAACAACAACAGCGGCACCATCAGCATCAGCAGCAGCAGCAGCAGCAACAAATACAAACAAATAGCCAGCGCATTGATGATGATGACAATATCCAAATAGTGCTCGCAAGAAATATGGAAATGTTTGAACGGATGGAAAAAAGAATAGATAATGTATTAAACATTGTTACGCAATTAATAAATCTACAATTAAACAATAACGTCAAAACTCACCCGAGTCCGCTTTGCGAACTAATGGATGTTCCACTTGAGCCTATGGAGCAAACCAGTTATACCGCCAATGATGTCCAAAATGATGAGTAGTCACACACAAAATATTCGTCCCGTACCATTGGTAGCCACTACAGATGATGATATTATATATAGCACTGAAAATGTAGTTGAAAACTTTTCCATAAACCCTGAGATCAACCCTGAGATAAATAGCTATAGCAATAATAATAACATTCATATTCAAAAACATAGTCATAACTCTCTGATAATTGCCTCATGGAATGCGCGGGGTATTTATGGTAAAATAAATGAACTAGAATTATATATGAGGAAAGAATCAGTACATGTGATGATTATAATTGAAACATGCATATCTGATGACGATCCCATATGGTGTATAGATGGTTATCAATGTTATAGAGCATCACATCCAACAACATACCGCAGTGGTGGCGTTGCTACAATTGTACGCAATGATGTTAAACATTTTGGTCTGCAGCCGATACGGGAGAAATATTTACAATCTGCCCCAGTTGCAATATTACCTCCACATACTGGCAACAGACAAATTAAACGTCAACATATTTTAACCATTGCATCTATATTCTGCCCTCCAGTCTCAACATGGTCGGCTGACCATTTTAAGAAATTATTCAATTATTTTGATAATATCAATGAGAATGGCAGTGGCAATCGTAATCGTAATGGTAATGACAATGATTATAAAAAGGCACACACTATCCTTTGCGGTACGTGGAATGCTCGCCATTCGTGGTGGGGTGCGACACGTACATGCCAACGTGGTCGTGCACTACTAGAAGCAGTTAATTCCAGCAGTCATTACAATATCCTGGCAACTGGCGGTGCAACATTCTATCCATCACTAGGCAATAGCAGGCCAGCTCCAATTGATTTTGCCATTTATGGTGGATTGAAAAATTCAAAATTATGTATTAATTCCTCACCTGACCTAGACTCTGAACATCTCCCAATTTTGTTAGAATTGGCCGATTATTTTGTAGCAGCCAGAGACAGAGATAGAGACAGTTACAGTAGCAGTAGAAGTGGCAATAGCATCACAAACAACAACAGCGGAAGAGGTGGAACAGCTCAACATCATCATTATAATCCATACATGCTACCGCGTAATGCCAATCTGCAAAGATTCAAAAAGAAACTGGAGCAATCACTGTTGTTAGTAAACGATAGCATAACTCACCCAACATCCGGACAAGAAATTGATGAGGCCATTGAAACACTATTGACATGTATACGCTATGCCTTGCATACATCTGCACAGCATATAAAGAGAGGCAGCAACAACAACAACAACAACAACAACAACAACATCAATGGCAATGAATTGCGGCGTAAGGAATACAGGCGTAAATTAAATTTAGATCCACATACTCGACAGCTGCTACATGCTAAGCAGCAAAGCAAAATTGCATTTCTCACAAATCGCTCTAACGAGTCTCGACGTCATTATCGCTCGGCTCAAAATAAGCTCTCCAGGGCAATCTGCAAAATTAAAAAGGAAAAAATTAATAAATTATTTGAGGGAATGGAGATTAATGATGCCTATGCAATGAAAAAGTTATGGCGTCTCTCAAATAAAATCAAAAGGCAACCACAACCAAATTGGCCACTGAGAATTACAAATGCAAGCCAAAATGAAAGTGAAAGTGATGGAAATGGGAATGGCTATGGTTACACACGGAGCAACGCGGAAAAGGCTGAACTGATCGTCACGCATCTTGAGGAACGCTTTCGCCCAAACGAGGATATAAATTCCGAAACGGAGCGTGCAAATATCATTGACAATTGGCAGCAATTGAAGCGTCTAAAAATTGTGCAAAACATGCAACAACAACAGCAACAACACCAGCATCAGCAGCAGCAGCAGCATCATCATCCACAACAGCAGCAGCAACATAATACCAACAACCACCATAACAATAACAATAACAATATCCGTCCGTTTACAATATCCGAATTAAAATTAGAGATTTCCGAATTAAAAGCCAATAAAGCACCTGGTGAAGATAAAATAGAAAATAGATTAATAAAAATTCTTCCTGACACGGCTTTAACATATTTAATAAACATATTTAATTCAATGCTTGAGTACGGACATTTTCCAAGCAAATGGAAGCATGCTGGCATCAGCATGATCCACAAGCCTGGCAAGCCAACAGCAGAAATTACGTCATACCGTCCTATTAGTTTGCTATCTGGATTAGCAAAACTATTTGAAAAATTGCTACTCACACGACTTTTTGATATACAAGAATTTGCAAAAGCCATACCACACCATCAGTTTGGCTTCCGACGTGAGCATGGAACGGAACAACAACTAACACGAGTCACACAATTCATACTACGTGCGTATGAGGAGAGACAATTCTGTTCAGCGGTTTATATTGATGTCACTCAAGCTTTTGATCGGGTCTGGCACGAGGGATTACTGAGTAAATTAATCAAGCTGCTGCCATTAAAATTATACAACATCCTAGAATCCTATCTGCATAAACGAACATTTGTGGTAAATTGTGATGGTGGATTTAAATCGCGCATTGGTAATATCCATGCCGGTGTTCCACAGGGTAGCGTTCTCGGACCAATTCTCTACACAATCTATACATCTGACATGCCAATGCCAATTATGCTGCAAAACAATAAACATTTACAGTGCTGTCGACGTATGTTACTTTCAACATACGCCGATGACACTGTAATTATGTGCGCCTCAACTAATCCAAAAACTGCTATTCTAGAAAATGAAAATTATCTACACTACTTTTATGTATGGGCAAAAAAATGGGCAATAAAACTGAATGCTGGCAAGACTGCCCATGTTCTGTATACCACAAGAAATATTGACACGAATCTCTGCTCTCTAACCCCAATTATAAATGGCCAGCAAATTACAAATAAAAAATCCCATACATATCTGGGGGTATTGTTGGACCGAAAATTGACGCTGCAAGCACATGTTACACTACTTAGTATACGTATGCGTAAACGTGTTAAGAAATTAGAATGGATGTTGGGACAACAAAGTCGGCTGTCAAAAAAATTTAAAGCAATTTTATTAAAACAACTATTGATGCCATTATGGCAATATGCGCTACCAGTTTGGGGATCCCTGGTTCAAAGAAATCAAATAGCCAGCCTGCAGAGACTACTAAATAAAATAATTAAAAATTCACTATGCACTAATCCATATACGACAAATAAGATAATCCGTTCAAACTTTGACTTAAAAACAATTGACGAGCAATTTATGGAAGCAAGTAAACGCCTTATGCGTTCACTTGCCGAACACCCAAATCCGGAAGCCAGAGATCTGATTAATTATCCATATGTGCCATTAAGAGGACAAAGGCCAAGATACAAGTTACAATATATACAATGTATCCGCCCCCTGCAAGAGGAAAGCCTCCAGCTACCTCAATCCCAATTGCAAACACAACCACAACTGCCTATGCCTATACAAACACAATCACAAACAGGAATGCAAACACACCAGACAAATCCACAGACACTCCTACATACAGCCTCACACACACCAATAACAAGAAATAGAGAATTGATTGTTGAATCGCTCCCAACGCTATTGCGT
>JAWNNT010000033.1:0-33254 GCA_035044645.1 Scaptomyza parva
GATCGCGAACAAGTATACAAATGAGACAAAACTAGTTTTTTTATAGAGCAAATAGAAATAGCACTATGTTTGAAATAGGGAAAAGTGTTGTATGTAGCACGTAGAATCCAAATGGGGTTATGGATAGCATAGTTGGTGTAACAGAGTAGATCAGCTAAGGTACAAAATTTCTAGTATATCCAATAGGAACTGCAAAACTCATTTGGTTGATTGATATTGAAAAATTTATTTGGCCATTTATTAATTTTTGGAGTAAGGTTATTGCTAGCGTTGTTCTAAAGTAAAAAAGTGAAAGAGGAAGATTACCTAGTCTGTAAATGTCTACTATGATAGGAAGGTAAGTTGATCATTGCTCTCCCAGTTAAGGCCCCGAAGAGCAAAAAGCAAGAATTGTTTTTGCACCGATTCTAATCTATCCTGATGAATCCTGTATTTGGGATACCATATACAAGATCCATATTCCCGAACGGATCGCACAAGAGACACATACAAGGTTTTTGTTAAGTAGGGGTCGTCGAATTCCTTCGACCAGCACTTAATGAACCCCAAGGCACATGATGCACGATTTGCAATTGAAGATATAAGCTTGTCGAACTTAAGCTTTGGGTCCATTAGAATACCCAAATTCTCAACCCATTCAATCCGATCAAGTGGTATGTTATCCAGAAGATATGTATTGAATTGGTGCATTCGTCTGTAAAAAGACATAACTTTACATTTACTGCAATTGAGATGCAATAAATTTGTTCTGCACCAAGTTTTAAAATTGTCTAAGTCACTTTGCAGTTTATGACCAGACAGAAGAGATGTATCCGACATGCATAATTTTACATCATCAGCATACATTAGCACCCGAGAGTGATTGATAACGGAAGGAAGGTCGTTAATAAAAAGTCTAAATAATAACGGTCCAAGGTGACTTCCTTGAGGAACACCAGAAGTGATCTGAACCGCTTGAGAACGTGATCCATTAAATAATACCCTCTGAAATCTAAAGGTTAAATAATCTTTAACCCAAAGAGTGAGACTATTGGGAAAGCCCAATAGTTGAAGCTTATAAATTAAAAGATTATGACTTACAGTGTCGAAAGCCTTACTGAAATCAGTGTAAATAACATCAGTTTGCATCTTTTCTTCAAAGCCTTTTATAACAAATGATGTGAATTCTAGCAAGTTAGTAGTGGTAGACCTATGTTTCATGAATCCATGCTGGCACGGTGAAATCATAGATTTACAAAGATGTTGAAGATGAGAGGTTATCAATTTCTCAAAAATCTTAAGGACAGCAGACAACTTGGAGATACCTCTATAGTCTTTAGCATTAGAGTTGTTTCCTTTTTTATGCAAAGGAATAATATATGAGTCTTTTTGGGAAAGTGCATAACTTCACGGACAAATTGAACAGTTTATGCAAAGGTTTTAGAAGACTCTGAGCACAGTACTTAAGCACACAGCTTGGTACTCCATCAGGTCCTGGCGAAATAATGGGCTTAATACCCTGAATTTCACAAAGTAATGCCGTCTCTGTGATGTCCGGTATAAAAATGCAATTTGAGCTATTAAGCTGATAGGGGTACGGCATGACGACTGGTTGAACAGAAGGGCTGTAAGTCGTTTGGAAAAATTTAGCAAATAGATCGGCAATGGCCTGATCTGAGATGGCTTTAATTTCCTCGATGAATATGTTAGATGGAAGTGTTGATGTCTTGCGTTTCGTATTAACGAAATAAAAAAACCGTTTGGGATCCTGCTGAAACTGTAATCTACACCTCGATAGGTAATTCTTATAACGTTGGTTTTTGATGACTGAAAAATTGGAGCGAGCAATCAAATATTGAGCGATGATACCTTAGCGCAAAACTTACTATATACTTCTCGAACCAACTCCAACGAATAATTTTCTTCATTTATATTTTGTGTAGCACAATCTATATGTCTAACTAGTGGCTTAAAGTTAGGTTACAGCTTAAATTCTCTAAAATAACTTGGAAATTTATTATAAGATCACAAATTTTAAGACATGAAATATTATATTAAATAAATAAACGATTGTGAAGCAAAAACACAGCTATTTAAAAGACGACAAATTAAATTAATATGTTTATTATATTTATTTGTTTATGTAACTTCTATGAAGCTTTGTTTGTTTGATATTGAATTGTGTATGGCATCAGTGTATGGCATATGTGTATGGCATCAGTCCGACCGTCTAGCCGTATGTATGCTCAAGGGTTAAGGGTATCTTCTAGTCGAGCTTACTTGACTAGAGCCTTCTCACTTGTTTAATTTGGAAAATTGTGATTGTTTGTTTTCGTTGTGAAAGACATATTTACAGTTACTTTTTTAAAAAATAAAATCGCGCAGCTCTTAGTGATGCAATTTTCTAAGAAAATTTTATATTTGGAATATAGTTTTTATATATAATCGGGACAGTTTTGGCGGTTTCTTTTATTTACAGTTACTTTTTTAAAAAATAAAATCGCGCAGCTCTTGGTGATGCAATTTTCTAAGAAATTTAATATTTGGAATATAGATATATAAAATCGGGACAGTTTTGGCGGTTTTAAAATGCCAGGCAAGCAGTTATCGTTCGAAATGAACCAGTTGGTTTATTACAACTTCACCATGGGGAAAACGGCCTCTGAGATTGCAGAAATGTTTGCAATTAGCAGGAAAACTGTATACAACGTTTTCAATCGCGTTAATATCGAGGGACGGATGGAGACAATGCCTTCAACTAGTCGGCCGAGGGCAATAATTCCAAGGGCAGGGCGAATTATGGTCAGAAAGATCAACCAAAAGATGAAGATGGAATGTGGAATTACCATTTTAGAAGAAGTTTAACTTTTGCTATGATCCACGTGGGACAGCCAGATTCATATTGGAACGACGTGGTATTTTGAATCCAAGACTGTGCTTTACTATAATGATGTTCCCAGCAGAGTGTGGCGTAAGCCGTTGAAAGCGCTTGAGAACAAAAATATTATACCCACTGTTAAGTTTGGAAAATTGTGATTGTTTGGGGGTGCATCTCCAGGAAAGCAGTTGGAGAATTGAAAATACAATGGATGTCGAACAATATTTAAGTATTTCGCGCACACAGTTAATAGCCAGTGCCAAAAAATTTGGATTTATTATTGATGGCAAGCCAACATAAAATTTTACCAGGACAATGATCCCAAGCAAAAGACTATTATGATGAGGTGCTGGCTGCTTTATAACTGTAAAAAGTTGTTCGATACACCTGCCTCAAGCTCAGACCTCAACCCAATGGAAATTTTGTGGGCCTATCTGAAAAAACGTACTGCCATACGCCATTCTAAAATGAGAATGATTTTAAGGCGATAATCTTGGAGGAATGGCCAAATTTTCCGACGGACAACACCCAAATCATCTCTGATACAAAATATGACTTATAGTTTAAAACCAAAAACTGATAGAAAGATTAACATTGTGTAAAGACTTTCTTATCAGTTAAATTTAGTGCTTTTATTTGTGTTTTCACAACGAGATATAGAAATATCTCTAAAGTGAAAATATTTTTTACTTTGTGTAAGCAATAGTTGGCAAACTGTAAGTCTATGCTTTCGTTGAGTGCGGACGTGTTAATTACCCTCTTCGAGTTTTGTGAAGTAATTACACCAATACTTATATGGACAAGTCCACCCAGGTGGTAAATATTAATTGAATCACAATAGTGCATAATAAATTGTATGCACCAAATGTGTTTTCTTAAAGTGAGAAACAATAAACTAAAATTAACTGCTTCACCAAAAAAGCAAAATAACATAACGGTGCCCGCGACTGAAAAATAGCGCATCAACCACAGCTGTGATCAAAGAACTCTTGTTTTTCGTTGTCCGTTTTGTGTCTTGGGTGCTGCGACTCGTAGCCAGAGAGCCATAAACACTGACTGCGCACACTCGCCAGCCGGCTAAACAACTGCTGATGTAAGTGCACTGAAAAGTGTTATTGTTATTGCTGTTTACTTTTGCTTTGACATTCAATGACAGAAAATAACACATTAGCTAAACAACTGGCAGATATTGCTAAGAAATAAGCTAAATCGAATAAGGATCTTAATCCTATAAACGACTCGATGACCATCACTCCTTCAAGGGATGATAATGCTGCAGTTGTTGCTAAAATATACTGCATTGATACGAAACCTTACAACAAATCCTGAAAATTACTCGAAAATTATCAAAATCCCCATAGAAGATCATTACGCTGCTGCAGCTCGCTTGCATCACAATCAAACAAAAGGAAAGTGCTTTGTAATCTATCACCGCTAGCGTCGCGCCGCAAACTCAACAAAGAAGACGGTGAATCCAGCAACAGATTTTCACATTTGGCATAAGTAGACAATGACGTTACGGAGACTGAAGACGTCTCCGACACCGACGATACCAACGACAAGCTGAACCAGGCACCTATGGATTTTGAGCCATCTACTGCTGCCCAAGCACCCGCTCAAAGGACGGCAAACGCCACCGCCAGCGTAACTAAATCTGGAAATCCTGGCATAGGTGTCAGGACTATGGGCACACTGCCACCTACTGCAAATAGCAGCACAAATGCGTTAAATGCGATAAACGCGATAACCACAAGTCTGCTGACTGCGACAGGCCCAAAGAAGTCCCAGCTACATGCGTGAAATGTAGTGTAAGCCACCCGGAAAATTTAAAGGGGTGCCTACAGTACAGTGAATACTTAAGAAGAGCGGGATCCCCAAAGGCCGTTACCACCAGCGCCTAGACTGCAAAAAGAGCAAAAAATGACATTATGCCCGAGGTGAATATATATCCGATGCATCTGTGGCTGTGTGCCATGTAATGGAGATGAACTTTCTTCAGCCATCCAAGGCATGAAACGAGCCATCGAAAGGATAGTAACATGCAGCAGCAAATCCTAACCCTCTTGACCGCGGTTCTCTCAAGATGAATTCAACTTTAAAGATCCTTATCTGGAATGACAATGGCATCTCCGGAAAAGAATTAGAGCTAGAAGCACTAGTACAAGTAAGAAGGCTCTAGTCAAGTAAGCTCGACTAGAAGATACCCTTAACCCTTGATCATACAGACGGTCCGGCTGACAGACACACTCATATGTACGTGTACCGCTGTACCAATGCTTCATGGTTTCATATCTCCGGTGTTTCTTAACCGATTTAAATAAACATTCTATCGATTACATGTGTATATAGTAAACCTGAAAAGTTATCATAAATTTGAGATAAACTTGCTGTGCCTTGGAATTAGAAGAGTACATATCCAAAATCGGCAGGCTCCAGCTTTTGTAGTTCCTGAGATCGACGCGTTCATACATACGGACGGACGGACAAGGCTATATCGGTTCGGCTGTTGATGCTGGTCAAGAATATATATACTTTATAGGGTCGGAGAAGCCTCATTTTCTCAGTTACATACATTTGCATAAAACCATTATACACCTTTTTTTACCCATTTCATGGGTTAAGGGTATAAAATTGAGCCTTCCTTCCCCTTACTTCGTCCTGCTTCAGTCCTACCTTACGGACAGAAGATTTGAAGTCAAGGTGAGGGTAGAACTCTTATCTACGCGAACAATGAGGGCAGGTGTCCCCCAAGATAGTGTACTGGCCCCCTTCTATTCAACTTGTATATGGCGGACATCCCCACCTCCGACGATCTGGAAGATTTTATACCTTCGTCCAAATACCTCATAGCCACATGTGCTGACGATGTGGCAGTGTTTCACTCACTATGCGAATACGAGGCGGCCGACGTAGCAAAGGAGTACATCCACCTGCTTGAGAGCTGGGCTCGCAAGCTGAACACCTCCAAGACCCAGGCATTCAACTTTACCCTGAGCCGTAGAGACGCTTCAGCAGTCTGGCTTGATTAGAGTCCCCTGCACCCTGGTAAACATGCCAACTTTTTTGTGATTACGTTGGACAAAAGCCTCTGTTTCCGCGCCTACATTACTGGGTCCTCAAACGCTGTCGGCACAAGCTGACAAGATTAAACTGGATGCTGAACCCTAAAAGCGCACTGCAAACGGCCAATATATAACGCCGTGGTTGCCCCGACTTGGAGTAATGGAATCCAGATCTGGCGTATTGTGTCCCGTATGAGCTCCGGAATTTGGCCTTGCGCCACATGACTGGAGCGAGCTGGACGGTCCGTATCTCGACCCTTTACAAGGATGGATACCATAGACTATCAGGTTCAGGATCAGTGCACGATTGCAGCGACATCGGAGCCGGCAGGCCAGTGAGCTTGCAGGAGACGAGTAATCAGAAGATTAATCGGAGACTAGCAGACTCGAGGAAGAGTGCAGCCGAAGACGCCTGGAGCCAACCAGCCAACCACCTTGGAGATTTATTAATATATGAGTTTTTGATATCTTCTCAATAAATGATTTAAAAAAATCTGAAATTAAATATTATTATAATACATTTATGTAAATATTTTAAATAACAAACTCTAAAGTTGTTTAAGAAATTATGTCTCGATGGATATGGTACCAGTCTTTCATCTTTTTACATTTGCACATACATGTGTACATTTGTAAGGCTAATAACCATAATTGTCAGTCCACGGGCGACGCGGACTGCAGATAGCGGTAATTTGACGGGAAATTTACAGCTGTATTGATTTAATATACGTATTTCTGAAAATTGCCATTTTTATCTTAAAAAATGCCGTTCTAAGTAAACTTAAAACAAATGAATAAACTACCAAACTACATTAACTATTACTATCTTAAGATTTTTGACTGAACGCTCTCTCTACTGCTAGCATTTCCTAATAATTAAATGTTAAAGTTCATATTAGTTTAGGTTTTTATACCCTTGACCCATGAAATGCATAGAAAAGGGTATAATGGTTTTGTGCAAAAGTATGTCACAGGCAGAAGGAAGCTTCTCAGACCCCATAAAGTACATATATCCAGATTTTCAGATATAAGCTCTTCTAATTCCTAGACAGCACATGTGGGCTTCAAATGTTCTTTAACTTTTTCGGTTTTCGATATACATATGAAATCGATAACAACAAAATGATTTTTGCTTAAACTTTTCATAGCATAAAACTTAGAGCTGCTTATTGATGCTGATCAATAATATATATACTTTATGAAGTCTTGAGATTCTTTTATTTGGCTTGTTACATACTTTATTTCATTTCATTGGTTATGGGTACAAAAATACTCACTTGAAAAAGTGCAAAGCTTGTTTTTTCTTTATTCAGATTAGTTACCTTAGATAAGTTTTAATTAAATATGTATTTTCTTTTCTTTACAGGTACTGCAAATTGAAATTTGATATACAACTTACAGCCTTATATACAAGTCACATACAAACATCAGCACACAAGCATTAAGACTCACAAATAATCAAAAAAAAAAAATAATATTAATAATAAGAATTACAGCAACAACAAATGACCGCATTTAAACCATATAAGGCTGTTTTAACAAAAAAAAAAAAAAAAAAAAAACTAAATCGAAATTTTGTAACGCTAACAGCACCAAAGTCGACAACGAACTAAGCTGTAAAAGACTCGCTTTCTGCTTCCAAAACTGTCTAAAAATGGTCAGAGCATAGAGAAGAGAGGATAAAAAAATACAAAAGCCGCAGCAGCAATAGATAACAGCGAAAATGTTGCGATCGTACACAGGGGCAGCAACAATAAGAAAAACATATACAGTGCTGCTTGAAATTCGAGAAAGCAACCAATACAAAAAGGCGGCGCGACGACTCTGCTGTTATCACAGAAGTAAAATCATAACAACAAAATCCGCCAAATCTTACGAGTGTAAGAAAGAGTGAGAAAGCAAGATAAAGAGCGGCAACGGGAGGGCGCAAACTTTTACAACCTTCGATTTTTTCCTATCCCACCATTCCCCCACATACATACGCACAACCAAAAAAAAAAAAGTTTTTTCTTCCACGTTTGTGTTTCTTTGTTTTTCTCCTCGCTTGTGTGTGGGTGTGCGTGGTGTGCGTGGTGCTGGTAAATACAGTTTAAATAATATTTGTAATAAGCGCGCGCTATGGCACAACAGCAACAACAACAACAGCAACACCAGCATCATCAGCAGCAACAACAGATGCATCTGCAACAACAACAACAACTGCTGCAGTGTAAAAACCATTTGTACAACCTGAACTTTAAGTAAGTTTTAGAGTCATTGCGTTGCGTTGAGTGTTTTGAATCCTATCTCAAGCCCCTTACCCCCTCTCCCTCTACGTACATGTTATATGTTTGTTTCTATGTGTGTGTTTAATCTGGCCAAAAATAAATGTATATAAAACATCTGTCGCGGATTTACACTACCAAAAAAACACAAATGCTGACCCCCACACTGCGAACACTGACACCAAAACCAATAACAATCTACTATGTTATTCTTTTCTTTGTTATTTAATTAATAAATATTTTTTTACATGGCATGTCAAACTGTGCTTGCTTTGCTGTCATGATGTTAAAGCCTAACTAGCCTTAAAGCTTTTTTGGGTCATGCACGTAAAAATTAGCATGGGATATATATTAAAATAAAAGCATAACTAAAAGTTTATATCCGTGACTAATTCTTAAATTCCAATTAAAAAGAAACAACTATCTTTATAAATTTTACAAACTTTTACCACTAAGCATACAATCTATATAGAGGTCTCACATAGAACATCGAACTCACATCATCCCATACCTAACACAATAGATCCCCCTAGCAAAAAAGAGCGAGAGAGCGGTTTTCAGAGCTCATTACGCTCTCCGAGTATGCCGCGCAGAAAATGCAAGTCATTCCGTTTGCTTGCAATGCTAAAGGAAGGCTGACAGAACAGAACCGACTCGAGACTCTGTATATAGCCTTCTTGTATGTATGCGTGCGTATGCGAGCGTGCATGTATGCATGAGTGTGTACTCGTTGGTTGCTTTCAGCGGACCGACTATTGTAGAACAGGGGGAGTGTGCGCGGTCAGCAACTAACGGTACAAATTTATTAGTATTTGTATGCGTGTGCGCTTGTTTCTTTTTGAGCTGGGCTAGCTCGGTCGAGATTTTTGATATTTTTGCTTTTCTGTGTCCTGCATTTACATGTGTGTGTACGTTTATATGACACTAGCAAACAATTTTGTCAACGCAACGCAAAAAGAGTATTCGTAGTTGACCGTAGTAGTTGAATGTGTGACTAGAAAACCTACATGAACGTACACAAACAATACGATCGCGACACAATTGCACTTTGAATATTTTTTTAGAGTTTATGTGCATTTTTACACGTTTGTATGGCAGTTGCGTTGACAAAATTTTTTGCTAGTGTCATATATTCAAAAGTGAAGAGAGTATTTATGACCAGAAATAGCAAAACTAAAATTTGTCTGGCTTGGAAATTTGTATTTTTTTCTTGGCTCTTGTATGCAGATATTTATATGCGACCAATTGTTATGATAGATATTGGTCGTCGGCATCCTATATATATTTGATATATGTAACTTTCAATGTTCAAAAATATATCAATTATGCATGTTTTCTTAAATCTAAGTTTTTTAAATAGTTATTTAAAAAATATTTTTTATAGAATAAATATAGATAGTAAAATAATAAATATATATAGTAAATAATAAATATATATAGTAAATATTAAAAAAAATATTGCTGGCATTTTATATTTTTATACCCTTAACCCATGAAATGGGTAAAAAAAAGGGTAGAATGTTTTTGTGCAAATGTATGTAACAGGCAGAAGGAAGCTTCTCCGACCCCATAAAGTATATGTATCAACAGCCGAGACGATTTACCCATGTCCGTCTGTATGTATGAGCGCGTCGATCTCAGAAACTACAAAAGCTAGAGACTCCAGATTTTGGATATAAGCTCTCCTAATCCCTAGGCATGACAAGTTTGTTTCAAATTTTCGATAACTTTTCAGGTTTACGATATACAGATGTAATCGATAACAAAAAATTCTTTAATTTCAAAAAACTGAAACTGAGGATGAAACTATAAGCAAAATAATTAACTTCTGTACAAATTTCAGATTTGAAGCCATCAGAGATATGAAGCCATCAAGCATTGGTCTAGTAGTACATGTTCATATGTGTATGTCTGTCAGCCCGACCGTGTGTCCGTCTGTATGATCAAGGGTTAAGGTTATCTTCTAGTCGAGCGTGCTCGACTAGAGCCTTCTTACTTGTTTTTATAATATTTATTGACTTTTCTAAAAAATATCAGAAGCAAAGTAGTTGAGGCAGGTCAATAAATGCTGATGTAATTGTCCCTCATACATTTAAACGTTTGTCTCATATATGCACATAAACTACACACACATGCAAAAGGGCACAGAAAATATTAAAAGTCTCGTCCGAGCTAGCCTAGCTGGGCATACTCGGAAAGCGTAATGAGCTCTGAAAACCGCTCTCTCGCTCTTTTTTGCTAGGGGGATCCATTGTGTTAGGTATGGGTTGATGAGATATTGAACGTGTTTGAGACCTCTATATCGATTGTATGCTTAGTGCTTTTACTCAAAACCGTTATATCCTTCTTTTTACCCATTTCGTGGGTTAAGGGTATACAAATATTTTAAGTCAAAAACGGTTTAAAACTGAACATATATCTTCTTACGAGTTAGGACACAGAAATTAAGCAGAAATTAATCGTTATTGGCGATTGCGATATTATAAATTATAAGTACTTTTTCTATTGCGTTTATCATAATACAACTAGGTTAATTTTAAACTAAAGGTATAGATTGACGATTGTACTTACAACTAAAAACATATATTTTACAAGTTTGAAGCAAATATTTTTAATTTCGAGTGTCGGTTGACTGTCAAAATGCTAATATTTATAGATTGTACGAAAAAATCCACCGGAAACAAGCTAAAAAACGCTCGTTTTTGTTTATATTTTTAATTAAAATAAATTTGGATTTATATACCCCCTCTTAAATCTTTTAAAGGGTGCGTATAAACCAGGGTTTCTCAAATTGAAATTATGACTGAGCAAACACCAACACACGTATAAGGCAATACACAAATACATACATTGCAGAAATTTTTATTGTTTAACCAGTGCACTGAACAAAATTAAAGATTAATTTTCAAGTTCTTTGTGTAATGCAGATTATATTGACCAAGTTTTAGATAGCAAAGTATTTATTGCCTTAATTAATAAAACTCTTAGCAAAGAAATAAGCAGTTTCCTATATCAGCAAGCAACACCCAACGATTTTTGAAAGTGCATTGACGCCAGCTGTCTCAACAAAAAAATTACAGCGAAGGTGCGAGAGAGCAAACTTTGGATAAAATAACTGTGTTGCAAAAATTGGTTGATGCTGTCCTTGTCTTTTGCTCAGGGATTTTAATGAGACGCTTCCTATTTTTGGAGCAATTGCAACAGCAAACGAGGACTGAGCAACCCTGGCATAAATAAAACAAAAAAAAATTCTGAAAAACTATGCAATTGCAAACTCTTGTAATTTTTAGTGTTTTATTATCGCATATTTTGTAATCCTCCCGTACGATATTTGCTTTTAGAACATTGACTTTGCAGTCCATGCAGAAATGTCAACAAAAATTGTATTGAGATTGCATAATACAAAAATAGAATACAAATTTGATTATAATGTTGTTTGAGTCACTCTCTGAATCTAATTCTGAATTAAGGTCTGTTTACCATAATAACGGAACATTTACATAACCTAAAAAACCTATATGGCCAGTGATATTCTTAGAAAGCTAACCCAATGGAATAAAACAAATCTCTGATCTGTTCAAGAGCTTCTTTACAGTCAAAAATAGTTTAAAAATACGTCTTAACCCCACCTTTTTACCACCATGCAATGTGTACGATTATCTCGTTCGACCACATGGAAACTTTTTTGCACTTTTTATGTAAATTTTGCTTTTAATAATATAATGGATTTTTATGAGAACCCTATTAATATCAATTAAAAGATTTTAAATATCAACAAAATTGTCTGTAAACGATAATCGAAATGAGGGACAAATATATTTATATTATGTTTTTACGGGGTTCTAGTATATTTAAAATACTCAATTGCTTGTCGTCCAGAAATCCTGCCATTACGCAACTATTTATTTGTATTTTTTCTTTTCTAATTTCTATCTTTCTAGTTAATTGGTTAATTTCACAAACTTAGAAAAAAAACCATGACCTAACACATACGGTCATACTTTCACTACTGTACCAATGCTTGATATTTTAGCTTCAAGTTTTCATATCTCCAGTATTTCTCAACCGATTTAAATACAAATTTCACGGATTTACGTTATTTTGTTAATGCTTTGAATTTTTCAAAGTTCAAGATTTTATTTGTATGGATTACATAGTTATTTTAACTGAATTGTATATGCTGATTGAGAATATATATATATACTTTATGGGGTCGGAGGTACTTCCTTCTGTCTGTTACATAATTTTGTACAAAACCATTATAGCCTTTTATTTTACTCATTTCAACGACTAAGAGTGTAAATATATAAATAAGACAGATTATATATTTTTTGCATGTGCGAATTGCGTGAACGATGTACATGCATAATAACATTAATACAATAATAGTTTAAAACACTAAAAAAAAAAAAAACAGTTTCAACTCAATCGAACTAAAAAATTAAATATATATTTTTTTCTAAATAACATCAATAATTAATACAAGTAAATATCTGCTTAATTACCTTATGGTAAAAAATATTTGTTTATTTTGTTTGAATTTAGTTGGGTACAAAGGGTACAGTATCTTCCTAAACTACATTTTGTATATATGTTTCTTGAGACACCTCACAAAATGAGGCACAATACACAATGTGTACTGTGGTGTTGTATCTTCTTAAATATGTTTTTTCCTTGCGGAGCCCACCTTTAAAAATTAGCACGCGATGTTTGTTCTTGATGATGATGTTGTTGTGTAACTGTTGTTTATGTTGTTCTCGATGGTTTTTAACTAGTATTTAAGTGAAATTTTTTGAATACATAAATTTTTATTAATACAATTTTTCAATTTTACAGTATGGAGGACCCGGAACGGCGCAAGCGACGCGAACGCGAAAAATATGAACGTCAGCAGGGCATTCAGAGCGACGACCGGGAAACTAGTCTATTTGGGGAGCCGCGTCGCTTGAATCCCGGCGAGGGTGATGCGGAAATAACAGCCGCTCTGGGTGAATTCACAGATGCCAAGGATGACATTTACTCAAACATGGTGGGCATTTATAGTAAGGCACCGGGCGTTGCAAATGCGCGACTTCAGGTGACGCCAACCATGTCCTCCAATACCTCCACCTCCTCTTCAACAACTTCTTCATCAACATCGGTGCTTGGAATGCTCCCCACATCACAACAGCAGCAACACTATCAACAGCAACAGAGAGCGCCCACTTATCTAAAGCAAACGGATAACAAGCCCCCCTACAATGGTCGGGGCGGCTATCCGGGTCAGCCGATGAAGAACGATATTCCTTCGAGTAGCGGCATGGCCCCGCCTCGTGGGCCGCCCAGATTGTCCTCCAACAACAACAACTCGTCCAGCGCCACAAACAGTGCCATAGTTGCATCAGCGACATCAGCGGCATTATCAGCGTCAACAACGTCTCTTGGCCCGCCAATGTCAACACAAATGCCGAATGGCCGCGAGAAATCATTTCTTGGGCCACCGGCGCCAGCGTTGCCCAACGGCGGTCGTTTTGTTCCGCCAACAGCAAGCGGTAAAAGAACCGCCAACAGTTCCGCAGGACTGCAGCCACCGCCACCAGAGGTAGGAGGTTTACATTAGAGAGTTTTAAAAGAAAAACCGGAACCAAGTTCTTAAACGCAAAATATACATACATCGTGTGTTAAACTTAGAGAAAAAGGATGAAATTCCAAAATCAATTTGCATCCAACACAGATCTTAATCAGAATGTGTAGCAAACAAATTAGTCCACAGTTAATTGCGTCTGACTGCAAATTTTACACATATTATGTTCCACAAATCTATCTAATTAGTTATTTGTTTTATTTGTGTGACTTAAAGATAAAATTGTTACGGTAAAGCTTTGATATTGATATTAATATTCTGTTAAAAAAAAAAAGGTATTCTCTGCGAGTCACTGAATATTAAAAATGATTCAACAATGAACGCAGAAAGCAAATTCACTACTCTCACTTGTATTCATAAAATATACAGTTCATGGTATAGTGTCGATATCACTTTTATATGTTTTTTTGTGCGATTGCTAACAAATCTCTCTCTGTCTCTCTTCTGCCTTTCACACTTACAGAAGGATATAAGTAAAATAATAACCGAAATGACAAACAGCTATCGGGTAACTCCGCTAACCTTAATAGCCGCCACGCCTCATGCTCCGACGCGCGAGAACTACGACCTAACTGCGCCCAACAAGTTTAAGTATGCATATGACGCCGTGGATCCTATAGGTCCTCTTAACTCCCCGCCGGCAGCCAGTGGAGCCTCCTCCTCGCTAATGACGCCGCTACTGGCGCCCATAGCTCCTATCACATCACCGATTGAACCGGCGACGCCGCCGCAGGCCAGTCTGCTGCCTTTGATACTGACGCCCCTTGCAGGCGTCAACACACTGCCACCGTCAATGGGCATCGCTGCTGTTGCTCCAACCCCTCCCAAAGCATCGTCCGCAACGACACCAGTGATTAAGCCCCTTAAACCCGAAAAGACTCATACTCTAGAAAAACAGGATTCGTGGTAAGTAGTTGGAAGGTATAATCTAATTTTAAGGGGTTTCCCAATTGAAAGGGTTTTTGCTCAACGCAAAATTTTCCGTAAAAACGTTAATTAATGTGTATAAAACCACTAAACAAATACTTGAAATAGAGATCTCGAATGGGACATCGAACTCACATCATCGCATACCTAACATAATAGATCCCTATAGACAAAAGAGAGAGAGCGTCTTTCAGAGCTCATTGCGCTTTCCGAGTATGCCGAGCAGAAAATGCAATGACTTGCTTGCATTACAGAAGGAAGGCTAACAGAACAGAACGGACCAAAGTCTCTGTATCTAACATTCTTTTATGTATGCGTGCGTATGAACTTGTTTGAGGCCTATTTCGATTATTTGCTTAGTGGTGGTACGCTTCGTTCTATGAATTCCGTAAATACATTTTTCGAGTTGTACACATTAAATACCTTATAAAGTGTATTCGGATTGTGGAAACCCTAAAAGTTTAAAGTATACTTTTATTTGTCAACTGAATCACAGTAAAATGTACATAAAATATTATTTTTAACAAATTCCAACTAAAATTCGATTCTAAAAACAACTCTAAGAAAATTTCACTAAGAAATTATTTTTTCTAAAATCAACTCCTTAGTCAAGCTTAGATTTACTCTGATTACTCACAATTAATATAAATAAATCAATAATCATCCGACTTATTCCAAAATGCCCAAGTCTCAGCTGAAACGGCTAACCGGTTCCTTAATAGCTGTTAAAAGAAAATATTAGAGTAAGCTTTAAAACCCTAATTTTAAGTTATAAAAGTGAATGTTGTTTCCTAATTCTAGCCTTGAAAATGATCTAGAGCTCTCGGAATCCGATGACGATCGCAAAAAGAACGGGTAAGTTAGAATTTGACATCCACAAGTAATGAAATCTTACATTTCTTCCTTTCTTTGCCTGTAGTCCTTCTGCTGGCAACAGTAGCAACAGTTCCGAAACCGATTCTAGCGAATCGGGAAGCGAGGCAAGCAATAAAAGTGATGCACGCCAGCAACAATTACTACATCAACAACAGCAACAGCTGGCAATTCAACAGCAACAGCAGCGTTTGTCAGCCACAGCCCATAGCAACAAGAAGAAATACAGTCAAACAATAATTGCCAGTGGTGCAAATACAATCAGTGGTCTACTCACATCCAGTGGATTAAGTGGGTCAAGTGTTGCCGTCAACTCGACGAGCAATACGGGCACTGGGTTATTGGGCGGTGGTAGTGGCAGCGGCAGCACTGGCGTAGGCTCAAGCAGCGGAATGGGCAATATAAGCAGTTCAAGTTCCTCGAACAAGACGCCATCGCCGACAGACAGCAATCGTTGGAATCTAAGTCGCTTTTTTCCAAAGCCTTCAAATCAAGCGATCGCCGAGAGTGTGTCACCGGGCAATGTGGCATGTGGCAATGTGAGTATGAAGGTGCCTGGCATACTTCCCGGAGGCGCACAAATTATTCCTGAGTCCATCGAAGTCACAACAGCAATTGTTAAAAACGAAAAGCTTCACGACGTCCAGCGTCATATTTTAGACGACGATGACGAGTTAGGTGAAGAACAACAGCAGCAGCAGCAACGATATGCTGTTGGCTTGAGTGTTACCGTTAAAAATGAGCAGCTAGAGCAGCAACAATTGCAACTGCAGCAACAACAGTTGAATGCCGAGCAGTTGGCGCTGGCAAACCCAATCAAACGCGAAACTCGTTTTTCCGACTCCGCCAGCATTAGTAGTGGAACTAGTGGTGGCAGCAGCAGTTCAGACAGTGCCAGCGGTGATGTTGTGCCTCTGCCTGGACCCGGAGAAACCCTACAAATTCCCGGAGTACCAGCAGCAATCACCACAGTGCTGCGGGTACCACCGGCAGTTCAGCACAAGGCGCCACCAAATAGTGTTACACTGACGCCAATTGGACCGTTGCCAGAATCCCCTAAGCAGCGCCAAAAGAAACCTCGCAAAAAGAAGATGTCGGCAGCAATGGCACCGCCTTTGGACTCCAGCGATGAGGAGGATGAGCCGTCTAGTAGTTGTAAAAAACCTGCTTTGGAACTAGCAGCTTTAGCAGCGGCTTTTACAGCAGTGCCTACGCCGGCGGCAACCTTGCCAGCTGTGAAAAAGGGACGCGGCAGGCCACGCAAACAAGCGCAGCAGCAAAAGTTGCAAATGCAAAGTGGAAATTTAAGCAGTGCCTCCAGCAGTTCGCAGGCTAAGGGACCAACGCTGACTGCAGCCAAGAAGCCACTAGTTAAAGCGACAGTCGTTAACTCGACAGCGACAGTTGCGGGCAGTCGCAAGCGTGAGCACAGTAGCAACAGCAGTTCCAATGGCAACACGCCCACCAATAAGGTACATGCAACAGCAGTATCAGTAGCAGCAGCAGCCTTGCTCCCACCAACTGTTGCCGTTGGCAGTAGTAGTGATGACAATAGCAGCAGCAGCTGCAGCAGCTCAACGTCCAGCAGTAGCAGCAGCAGTAGTGGCAGCGACACTGAAGTCACAACAGCAGCAATCCCTGCCAAAAAGCGAATTGTAAAAATTAATAAGCTAAATGTCGTCAGCAGTACCAACAGCAGCAGCAGCAAAAACAAGCGTCGCTATAGCGTCGGCAGCAGCAGTAACAGTAGCAGCAGCGAAACCGAAGAACAGCAGCAGCAGCAACTGCTGATCATACAGCCAACGCAGCAATTACAGCAGCAGCAGCAGCAATTCCCAAGTGAAGTGGCTAAGCAGCCGGCGCAACGATTAAGCAGCTCTGATTGCAGCAGCAGCGCTAGTATCAACAGCAGCAGCGCGAGCAGCAACAGCAGCAGTGATGAGGATGATGCGCATCGTGGCAGTGCCAAACGCAAGAGTGATAAGAAAAAGATATGCACGCTAACACGCATCTTCAATCCCAAAGAGGGAGGTGCCAAGAAACAGGGTCAAGTCGTAATTATCGATCAATCCGAGGAGCAATTGCAGCAGCACCAACAGCTACAGCAGCAACAGGAGCAACAGCAACAGTTCAAAGAGTTGAAGTCTCGTGGTACGCCCACACAGTTGTTGGGTGCCACGCTGACATCACCAGCACGCACCACCACACCACACTTAACATCGCTTATGTGCAAGATTGATTTGAGCAAGTTGTCGCGTGTTCCTTCAGAATGGTATCAGAAAAGCTATCGTCATCAGCTCCATCATTATGCGCAACACCCGCATCATCCGCACCAACCGCACCAGCAGCAGCATCAAAAATTTCAACAAAACGGACATCTTAGCAGCCGTTCTGTCGAGGGTGGTCGAACGCCAAAAGAATTGCAACAAGCATACGGGACTATGCCCAATGGCTATGTAACAACTGGAGGTGGAGGATCAGGATCAAGTAGTGCTCCTAACAAGCTTTTGGCTGGTGTTAAACACGAGCATGGCGTTAAGCCCGAGCCGGAGCTGGATGCCGGCTACGAGGCCAAGTATAAACAAAATAGCTTTAAGCATGAGTTCATGCCTAAACAGGAGATGCTGGCACGTCGCCGCAAACGCAGCTCTAGCTCCAGTTCAAGTCCATACAAGGAAAAAAAGCGAAAAAAGGAGAAGTCCGATCAGTGCAGCAAAGAACTGTTTCCGGTGCCAGTGGCGCTGCCAGCCAACAATCACGAGCGATTATCGATGGATAAATTGGACCTTCTACAACAGGAGAGCTATATGAACACAGCCAATGGCAGCCCAACTAAACGCCAATATCCATTGTCACAGGAACACCAGCAACAGCAACAGATACAGCTACAGCTACAGCTACAGCAGGCACAACAGCATCAGCAGTTAAAACTAACAACAACAGTTGGTGTGGTACAAACGAATTCAACGACGGCACCACAAATGCCAAACACCTGCAGCGAAGCGGTTCAAACAACTCCACCACCAGCAGTTCCACTGCCAGCGCCGCGCCTTATCTTTCGCTCTCACTTTGATAATGAGGAGGAGCATCCCAGTCCTGACTTTAGGTAAAAGCAGTACAAACTATACAATAGGGATAAGTCAAATTTTTATTATATTTAAAAAAATATTTGAGTATATTCCTAATTCGAAAGTATTTTTTAATACGCTTTTATTAATTCCACCTGTGTGAACATAACCCTTAACCCAAGAAATGGGTAAAAAAAAAGGGTATAATAGTTTTGTGCAAAAGTATGTAATAGGCAGAAGGATGCTTCTCCGACCCCATAAACTATATATATTCTTGATCAACATCAAAAGCCGAGTCGATTTAGTCATGTCCGTCCGTCCGAATGTATGAACGCGTCGATCTCAGGAAATAATCCCTAGGCATAGCAAGTTTGTTTCAAATTTTCGATACATTTTCAGGTTTACGATATACACATGTAATCCAAAAAAAAAATTATTCCATTTTTTATTTAGGAAAACTGATTTTCTGCTGCAGGAAGCAATCAGACGAAAGCGTGCGGCTGATTCTGAACGCGACTCCTTTAAACAAATGACACTCTATCTGGAGGCAATTGTGTATTTCCTACTAACAGCAGAAGCAATGGAACGCGGCAACATGGACGCCACGTGGACAATGTACAAGGACACCTTAACGCTAATTAAGTGAGTAAAGTGTACCACACACAAAAATCTTTATATAAATGTAAAAAATATATAGGGTACAATAATTATTAAACACTAAGGCCAAAAACTTACAAAGTCATATGGAACTACACGTTATTTTCACCCCAGTCTGATTTTTAAACCGTCATTTTTAAATGTCAACCCCTTTAATGGTGCGAACGGTGTAGATTGAGCAGTTTTCCAAACGGTTTTTAATTTTGGTAATGCGTAGCGAAGGTCATTAAACGTACTTTTCAAACCTCTTGCCTAACCCGTATCAGTTTGATGACAATTAGTTGCATTTTGGAACTATAAATCACAGTGAGTTCAAAAAGTAATCTACCGCTGATTGAACCCGCATTTTCACAACGACCTGGAGTACCGAGCTGTGTGCTTAGATACTGTGAACAAGGTCCTTTAAAGCCTTTGCATAAATTGTTAACATGTCCGTAGAATTATGCTCTTCTTTATGCTCTTAACATTTGGAAAGAGTCTATTGTTTTTTTTTTTTAACTATTGGAATTTTAATTTGTCAGCAATTCTTAAGATTTGTGAGAAATTAATAGCAATCCATCTACTACATCTTTGCATATCTATTATTTCACCGCCAAATTCCTTTC
Organism: Scaptomyza parva; assembly: GCA_035044645.1. Taxonomy (NCBI): domain Eukaryota; kingdom Metazoa; phylum Arthropoda; class Insecta; order Diptera; family Drosophilidae; genus Scaptomyza; species Scaptomyza parva. Next base: position 19,937 of record JAWNNT010000033.1, read on the forward strand.
AACTTGTTATACTAACTTCGCAAACCCTTTTGGATCTTATTCTTAGTCTGTAACAAGCTTTCTCACTTAATACATAGCAACATTTCTATTTGCTCTTTTCAAAAATTAATCTTGTGTCATCTCTGTTTATATGTTAGCGATTCTCGTTCGCTAAGTAGTGCAAACCTTGTTAGGTCGGGCGGAAGGTGAGTTTCTTTTACATAACAAAAAAAATGTCTTGCTTTATCCACGTTAATTCTTTTCAAAACCATAAAATTAAACAAGTAAGAAGGCTCTAGTCGAGTAGTTTCGACTAGAAGATACCCTTAACCCTTGACCATACAGACGGACAGACGGTCGGGCTGACAGACATACACATATGTACGTGTACCAATGCTTGGTGGCTTTATATTTCCAGTGTTTCTTAACCGATTTAAATAAAAATTTCACAGATGTTCATTATTTTGTTAATATTTTCAATCCCCAATTTAATTTTTTTGAAATTCAAGTTTTTTTTGTTATCGATAACATGTGTATTTCGTAAGCCCTATATGGGGTCGAAGAAGCTTCCTTCTGCCTGTTACATACATTTATTTACACACAACCATTATACCCTTTTTTACCCATTTCATGAGTTAAGGGTATAAAAATAAATAGGTCCACAAGAACACAGCTCGATACTTTAAATTTTTAAAATGCTGAAATATGTAAAAAAAAATTTGAATATATAAAATTTATTTCAAAGTGTTCATCACACGATTAGTAAAAAATAAAGTTAGGAAATGAAAACATTCGACATTTTATTCAACTTATTTTGCATGTTTTCAGGTACATCTCCTCCAAGAATCGACCGTATCAACAGTCAACGAACGGAAAGCACGAATCGCACAATATAGTAGCCATACTCAGGTTAGTATTTTACATGTAGTGCTAAAACCATTATTTACTTTACACTCTTGATATTCATAGTTTGCGCTGCCAATCACTGATTTCCTTAAAGCTTTACAAATTACGACGTGCCAATTGTCGCGCGATAATCGCCAGTTGTTCCGAATTCTTTCGTACTGGCAGAGGAGATATATTAAATGGCAATACTCCATCCTCCATATCACCATCGAACTCAGTGGGCTCTCAGGTTTGTTTTTAAAAAATAATACAGATTAGCAATATGCTAATTACTCTATTTTACTAGGGCTCCGGTTCGAATACGCCGCCAGGAAAAATAGTGCCTCAAGACATACACAATCAGCTGTGCAGGCAAAATGAGTACCTTACCTATGTGAACAGTGCTCACGATCTGTGGGATCAAGCCGATCGTTTGGTTCGCACAGGAAATCATATAGGTGGGGTCTATATTCTATATTGCGTTAACTTGATTCTGCAATTTAAAAATTTCAACTGTAAACTATTATTTTTTTTTAGATTTTATTCGCAAGCTGGATCACGAGAATGGGCCACTGACGCTGCATAGCACCATGCATGAGGTGTTTCGCTATGTTCAGGCGGGCCTCAAGACGCTACGCGATTCTGTTACGTATTCTCAGTTCCAGTAGCGAAAACATTCGTTCCACTATCAAGTTCAACTACATCAGCAACGCAAACAAAAACAAAATCAACACCACCACCAAAAGTGTCTAAATAAAAGTCAGGCCAAATTAGCAAATATTAATATTATAATTATAAATATTATCTTGTAACCAAACAGCAGCATGACAGCTACAAGCTTAAAAGTTTGTTTAATAAAAAACCTTCCAACAACCATAACAGCAACAACACGAGCATCCGCAAACAATAGTAGCGAAATGTTTTTATTTTGTTAATATCTAGTTTATCCTTATTTGTTAAGCATTAGCATTATGCACACAACTATCTTATTTCTTTACGCTCAATTTTTTAATTGGTTTCTTTTTTACGCATGTTAAGCTTACTATGTATACCTAATTATAATCGTGACCATACCTTACAGAAACACACACAAACTTATATTATAAAATCAAGTTATTCTATCATTATATATTATGTTTTCTAGGTTGTAAGTTAAAAAAGCAAACTTTAGTTGAATTTGGTTTTTATAATGGCTCTTAAATTTTTAAGTTAGTTAATTTGTTTGTCGTTTGTAAATGTGTATACCTACATATATTTGTGCTGATCAAAATGTGAAAGCGCCTTAAAACACCAACAAAAAGCAACAGAAACAACAAAACTCATAAACCTGTTTTAAAAATATTGTATATAGGAAAACACAAAAAAGGGAAGAAAAACTTAACAAAGTCGAGAGAAACTTGATATAAGCATGCTTTTTATAAAATTAATTTAATGCAAATTTTTACTGTTTTATAAGTTTTAAAATTGAGTTAACAAAACAAAAAAAAAACACTATTTTATTTTAAAACATCAATTATGCTTATAATGTTTTTAATTTTAAAGTAAATTTTTTAAAGAATGCAACATTGTTTTAGCACAACAATGTTCAAATGAGAATAATAATATAATTTATATATACATATCTCAATATGTGTGTATATATATTACAAATATACCACAATATATGCCAAAATTTTGTGTATTGTTTTATTTTGTTGTACTGTTCGCATAACTCTGATTTGGTTTTTTGTGCCTCAAGACTTAACAATCACAAACAACAAGTTATAGTGCATTAGTAGATCTTAATGAAGTTCAAACTGATAACAAAAAGAATAATTAAGCAAAAAATAAATCGAAAATATATAATGCAATTTAATCAATGAAAATAGTCTTTCCCTCTCCCCTAAACGAAATTAACAAAATATACATTGTACATGTAGCCGAGATATACAAATATACATGCAAGCAGTCAAATTTATATATTTTTAATATGCCAAGAAGCAAAGCGTAAAATCAAGTTAGAGTCGATAATCCAAAAGTCGATTTAAAACATAAACAATAATTGCAATAAAATAAATTAATAAAGCTCGAAAATCAAAGCGAAATGTTACGTAAATGACAGTCAACAAACATAAATGGTAAGAAAAAAGCGAAATATATACATACATATATATTTATATACATAAGTTCGAGATTATATTATGTATATGCAACAATATGTGGTTCTGGGGAAACAAATCATTAACTTTCAAAAACGATAAACACAACGTTTAATTACAGTCAAATTTTAAGTTAACACTTAACTACACTTACTACATGTATAATAGGTACGGCCTTCCGACCTTAAATACCCTTGCAGATAGGTATAAAAGTAATTTGCTTTGACGTTCATTTCAAGCATTACTGAGAAATTAATGAGGTTTATACATATTAAAGTAAATTTTACATGTAGTTGTCACGACACATTGCATGCAAATAAAATACCTACTGTAAGGATACAAATACGAAAAAAAAAAACATTTACAAAGAATGAACAAAAAATAAATAAAAACCCAGTACGCAATTTTTAGTGTGCAATATACAAATTAATTTTAACAAAATATTATAAATTAGACAAACTATATACATACATACATGCACACTCACGCATGTGCATGTATTAGCGTGTGTGTATGTTGAAATTTCAAACGCAAAAAATAAATAAATATAACTTTAAAGACACACACACACCTAGGCAGTCTAACAAATATGTATATCGATTATATGTATGCATGTATACATTCTTTCACATATACACTTATAAATATATATATTTTTATATATATACAACTAAAAAAGAAAACAACTTAAATCATAGTTAAATTTTTTCAAACGACAACCAAACCTATCCAAAACAAGCAGAAGTTTTGCAATAAATATTACAAATAACAGAAGTAAAAAAGTCGAAGGAAACAACAAAAATGCGCCTAGAGGATTTATGAAGAGATGTAAAGTTAATGTTTATATTTTGTTAAGCGTTATTGTAGTGCGACTTATATGCAAAAAGAACCGAAAAACTAACTGAATTAAGTTTAAAGCTAAGAGATTAACAATTTAAGAACAACACCAATCAAACCACAACGGCAAAACCAGTAATTGATAACAAAATTAAATGGTTCATTACCGCAGTAAAAGAATCTTATAAATATAATTTATGACAAAACGAGTAAAAACAAAGCAACAGCAACCACAGCAGCAAAACCAAGTACACTTATTAAAGTTTAAGCAACAAAAAAAAAAAAAAACAACCAATTTAATATGCAATTACCGTAACAGTAGTTGATAAATCAATATATAAACAAAATTGTATTATCTAAAAAGATTTTTGTTTTTATTTAATTTTGCGTGAAACAGTGAAAACAGTTCTAACATAAATTATATGTTAGGTATTTAATTGAATGCTGGAGTCGGGAGACTTTGACTAGAAGCGATCACACGCATACCTAAATAGCAGAAAACATGTTTACTATTTGTTGAAAGTTTCGCTTAATAGTAACATATCCTTTACTAATCTCACTAACTCTGGAACTTGTTAATATAGTTAACAACGTAACTGAATGATCTAAGTATCTATGTTTGCTAGGTGAAGTTAAAAAAGAAAGAAAGTATTTGAGCCGATGATGAATTTAAATTTTTTGAGGAATTAAAATTTTTGTACCCTTAACCCATGAAATGGGTAAAAATGGTATAATGGTTTTGTTCAAAAGTATGCAACACGCAGATGAAAGGACATACATATACTATATTCTTGACCAACAGCCAAGTCGATTAAACAAATGACACTCTATCTGGAGGCAATTGTGTATTTCCTACTGTTGAAATATTAATTTGCATTATATTCGATAGAATGTAAGCGATAATATTATAGATCTGGCAACACCGTTCGATAGCAATGAGTTCTCTCTCTCCGTTGTAGTTACACACTTCTTTTTGTATTGTCATCCATTGCAGACCTTTATTAATATAAATGCGCAGCTTTCAATTGCGATTTAAATTCCAACACCTACTAACAGACAATGTATCGCTAATTAAGTCAGAAAAGTGTACCACACACAAAAATCTTTATATATATGTAAAAAATGTATAGGGTACAATAATTTTTAAACACTAAGGCCAAAAACTTACAAAGTCATATGGAACTACTGTTTCACCCCAGTGAGCTTTTTCAACCGTCATTTTTAAATGTCAATCGCTTTAATGGTGCGAACGGTGTAGATTGAGCAGTTTTCTAAACGGTTTCTAATTTTGGTAATGCGTAAAACGTACTTTTCAAACCTCTTGCCTAACCCGTATTAGTTTGATGACAATTAGTTGCATTTTGGAACTATAAATCACAGTGAGTTCACAAAGTAATCTACCGGTGATTGAACCCACATTTTTACAACGACCTGGAGTACCAAGCTGTGTGCTTAGATGCTGTGAACAAGGTCTTTTAAAGTCTTTGCATAAATTGTTGAACTTGTCCGTAGAATTAAGCTTGTCGTCAGACGACCGTCTGTATGATCAAAGGTTAAGGGTATTCTTCTAGTCGAGCTTACTCGACTAGAGCATTCTTACTTGTTAATTACTCTATTTTACTAGGGCTCCGGTTCGAATACGCCGCCAAGAAAAATAGTGACTCAAGACATACATGAGGCTCGACTAGAGCCTTCTTACTTGTTTAATAAAGCAAATAGAAATGGCATTATGTATTAAATGGGAAACAACGTTATATGTATCACATAAGATCCGAAAGGGGTTATGGATAGCATAGTTAGTGTAACAAGGTTAAAGAGCTTGATGACATCATATCTCCGGTGTTTCTTGACCGATTTTATTAAAAATTTCACAGATATTCATTATTTCGTTTATTATTTCAATCCTTATACTCAAATTTTTGAAATTCAATATTTTATGCTATCGATTGCATGTGTAAATCTGAAAAGTTGTCAAAATTTGAAACAAACTTGAAATGCCTAGGGATTAGGAGAGCTCATATTCAAAATCTGGAGACTGTAGCTTTTGAAGTTCCTGAGATCGACGCGTTCATACATACGGATATACGGACGGATAGACAGACGAACATACAGACGGACAAGGTTAAATCAACCCAGCTGTTGATGCTGATAAAAAATATATATACTTTATGGGGTCGGAGAAGCTTCCTTCTGCCTGTTACATACTTTTGTACCAAACCATTATACCCTTTTTTTACCCATTTCATGGGTGAAGGGTATAAAAAGGAAAGAAAAAACTTAACAAAGTCGGGAAAAACTTTATATAGGGTAGGCCATCTAAAGTTTTTTTTTCAACTAGTGCTTATTTCGTGAATGGTAACACTTAGCTCATGTTTGATTCGACAGATAATTAGTTATATCCTTTCGCTGAACGAATATACAACACTGGGAAATATTGCAACATTACTTTGGTAATTTTGGAGATTCAGCTCCGTATGTTCGTTATCTTGTGAAAAAAAGTGAAACAAACTGGCATCCTCATCGATAAACCAATGCGTGAAAAGCCCAAAACAGTGCGTATACCCGAGAATATTGCTGCTGTCGCAGAAAGTGTGCGTGAAGCGCCATCAACACAAATTCACCGTCGTTCTCAACAATTGAACATTTCGGAGACATTATTGAGACGAATTTTGCATAAAGACCTTGGTATAACGCCATGGTCAGCCGAGGCAGCCATTTGAATGAAATTATTTTTCATTATTACCCGAAAGGATTGTACTTTCAAATAAAAAAAGAAATTTGAGAAAATATTCAGTAAATGTTAAGCGTTATTGTAGTGCGACTTATATGCAAAGGCAACCAACCAATTGGATATAGTCGAGCATACTCGAGTAGAACCTTATTACTTGTTTTTATTAATCTCATTAATATTTTTAGCTTCTTAATACCTGACCTTAGTTTATGTAGAAAGCAAATTGAGGTTAAATTGATCGTGTAATATTGATATTGCTAAGAAGTTCTATAATTTCACGATCAAATGGAAATTATTTCAGAATTTGTACAACATTTTTGGTTGATTGATTTGAAATACCGAATCTGAAAATTTAATTTCTCGGAATTTCTCTTATGAATGCTTATGAACGCTTAATAATTAGAAAAAGGGAGCTAAATCAGGGCTAGTTAAATCAGTTGTTATAAATTAATCAATAAAGCACATTGCAGGTGAGCAAGGACACCAGGACTTCGGTAAGCCAGATGCCTCTTGAGTAGCTACGATCTCAAACGACTTACACAGATAATATCCACGGTAAAAGCAGACTGATGATACTCGCCGGTCTCTTAATAAAATACTATAGACACTTTATAAGCCATATAGCTAAGATAGGAATAGCTTGTAGTGGCGTCTGCAGGATCTGCAACATGGAAGGATATTTAACTCAGGGACTTAAAACCCATCAACCCATCAAAAATACTGACTTATGCAAGACCAGGCCCTAATGGAAGAGTCAAGAAGAACCCCAACCATAATATTAATAATAATGTGATAAGCCTCTTTTCTCACAAAGAAATAATAATAATAATGAACCTAAGACTTAAAAAATTCATTTCCCTGCCCTTTCTTTTTCGTATATCCTCGGCTTATTGTGTACTTTTAATAATGTGCCCTATCCCTACATCTATCAGTTTGCTATAATTCTTAATTTTCCCTACTCTCACTGGGACAACGTATTATTAATTCTTTACTGCTCAGTGCCAAGTCCTTTCGTCCGTCTGTATGTATAAATGCATCAATCTCAAGAATTACAAAATCTAGAGACACCATATTTTGGGATACACATATATGTAAATGATTACATAAAAATCGTGAATTCCGAATATTTGGAAATTGGGATTAAAAACTTTCACAAAATAATGATAATAGTCAAATTTGTATTAAAATTTGTTGAGAAACACCGGAAATATGAAACCATCAACTATTGGTACACTAGTAAACGTATGTGTATGCCAGCCCGACAGTCTGTCTGTCTGTATGGTCAAGGGTTAAGGATATTTTATAGTCAAGCTTACACGAATAGAGCCCTCTTAATTGTTTTAACTTGGACTCATCTACAAAATTTTTGTGTTCCAGTACTCAATATCCCAGTTTTGGGTAACGTCTTTCTAGTGGCTTTATTTCTTGCTCTGGCATTAAAGTCATGGTTCCGCAGTAATCGGCGCACAGTTTCCAAAAGCGCCACTTTGGAGCAAAACATCATAAAAACAAAAAAGCCAGATATGGCGGCAAGTTTTGAAATGAAAGCAAAAACGCAATAATCAAAACCTTTACAACACGCGCGGACAACTTTTAATGTCGAGGTGTAAACGAGCTGGGCTATTCATTTTATAATTTCATATAGCAAGCGTTTTTAAAAATATTAAAAACATGGCCACCATCAGCAATTTGACGCCTCTGTCGCCCGAGGTGATCTCGCGCCAGGCAACAATCAACATTGGCACAATCGGTCATGTAGCGCACGGTAAATCCACTGTGGTCAAAGCCATCTCTGGTGTGCAGACTGTGCGTTTTAAAAATTAACTGGAAAGAAACATAACAATTAAATTCGGCTATGCCAATGTAAAAATCTACACGTGCGATAATCCCAAGTGGCTCCAGTAAGGATGACAGCATGCCATGTGCGCGTCTTGCTTGCTCCGGCCGCTTCAGATTGGTGCGTCATGTGAGCTTTGTCGATTGCCCCGGTCACGACATTCTTATGGCAACGAAGGTGCACCGATTATTTCAATTTCGGCCCAGCTGAAGTACAACATCGACGTACTCTGCGAGTACATTGTTAATAAGATTCCTGTGCCGCAGTGTGATTTAAATGCGCCGCCCCGTCTTATTGTCATCAGATCATTTGATGTGAACAAACCTGGCTGTGAGGTGCAGGATCTTAAGGGTGGCGTTGCCGGTGGCTCTATATTGAACGGTGTGCTCAAAGTGGGTCAAGAGATCGAGGTGCGTCCGGGAGTTGTTACCAAGGACAGTGATGGCAACATTACATGCCGCCCTATTTTCTCGCGCATCGTCTCTCTGTTTGCCGTCGATAGCTCGGCGTGCGCACCGATGGTGACAAAAAGGGTGCCCGTGTGGAAAAGCTGCAGAAGAGGGAAATCTTGCTGGTCAACATTGGATCCCTCAGCACTGGTGGTCGCATCTCTGCCACAAAGGGTGATTTGGCCAAGATTGTGCTCACAACACCTGTGTGCACGGAGAAGGGCGAGAAAATTGCACTGAGCAAACGTGTTGAGAATCATTGGCGTTTGATTGGTTGGGGACAGATCTTTGGCGGCAAAACAGTTACACCAGTTTTGGATAGTCAGTCAACGAAGAAGTAAGGGACCTAGGACCGATTAGCTACCAGACCCCGCTTCGAATTCATATTCAATTGAAGCGTTTCAAGTGTGTGTGTGTGTGTGCAAACGCTTCTGTCGTTTGGGCAAATTGCCGATTTTGTTTTTCTTCGCTGCACCGTCTCCTCATCTATAAATCCCGCGTCGTCGTCCTCCTTCACGTCAGTTGATAGCAAAAAAAAAAACAAAATACGAAATAGAAACAAAACTAACTAAATAACACTTTATGCATACATACCTTAAATTATTTAATTTTGTATGTATATAAAAGAATTTTGCTGCGAAATATTATGCAAATATAGCAAATCCAAGCATTATATTATACATTATACAAAACAAAACACATCTGATACATCGTAAAATTGTTTTTTATGACTTAAATACAAAAAACATAAGCAGCTGATTCGCGTTAGGAGTAATGGTCGCTCTTGCTATTTTGCCCGAGCCACTCTCCGGTCGCAATTATGTAAAAAAGTATCAATACACCGTTCTGTATTTTTCAACGAGGATTATTATTCGTTGAAATTGGTTGGATTGCATCTTGTCTATTGTCGATACTTAAAAAAAAACCGTTTCGTGGGCTGTAAAATCCGTCGCTTACTAATTTTGGCATTAAACGCACTGATATTTGATTGTTTACTCATCCTATGCTTGCCTTAAAAATAAATTAGTTTGTTCATATTTTGTATGTGAGCTCAAACAAATTTAAATTTATCTGAAACTTAACAATTATCGTGAACCTGTTTTAAGGCATATCAAGTTCATATGCGATAATGTACATGCTTTTTTTCCCATAGATTGCGTCCTTGTTTTCCGATATTTGCGCTTGATTTATTCCTTTTATACCAACGAGATAAAATAAGATCCGAAAGGGGTTATGGATAGCATAGTTAGTGTAACAAGGTTGAAGAGATAAAGGTACAAAATTTCTAGTATATCTAATAATAACTGCAAATTTAATTTGGTTGATTAGTATTGATAAATATATATCACCATTTATTAATTTATGGAAAAAGGTTATTGAAAGCATTGTTCTAGGGTTAGAAAGTGAAGAAAGATTTATTAGTAAAATTCTACTATGGTAGGAAGGTAAGTTAATTTAATTATCCCAATTAAGACCCCGAAGAGCAAAGAGCAGGAATTGTTTTTGCATCGATTCTATTTTATCCTGATGGATCCTGTATTTGGGATACCATATACAATATCGATATTCGAGTCTCACAAGAGGCACATACAGAGTTTTTGTTAAATAGGGGTCGTCGACCAGCGCTTAATGAACCCCAAGGCACCTTATGCACGATCCAGATATGTATTGAAACAGGGCATTCGTCTATAAAAGGACATAACTTTACAATTACTGCAATTGAGATTCAATAAATTTATTCTGCACCAAGTTTGAAAATTGTCTAAGTCACTTAGCAGTTTATGGTCTGGTCATAGAAGAGATGCAGCCGACATGCATAATTGTACATCATCAGCATACATCAACACCCGAGAGTGATTTATTACGGACGGATGGTCGTTTATAAAAAGTGTAAATAATAACAGTCCAAGGTGACTTCCTTGAGGAACACCAGAAGTGACCTGAAGCGCTTTAGAAACTGAGCCACTAAAAAATACCCTCTGAATTCTAAAGGGAAAAACTTGGGAAAACCCAAAAGTTGAAATTTATAAATTAAAAGGGTATGACTTACAGTGTCAAAAGACTTACTAATATCAGTGTAAATAACATCAGTTTGCATCTTTTCTTCGATGCCTTTGATAACAAATGATGTGCATTTTAGGAAGTTGGTAGTGGTAGATCATGTTTCATGAATCCGTGCTTGCACGGTGAAATCATAGATTTACAAAGACGTTGAAAATGAGAGGTTATCAGTTTCTCAAAAATCTTAGGGATAGTAGACAACTTGGTGATACCTATATACCTATAGTTTTCAGCATTAGATTTGTTTTTTATGCAAAGGAATAATGGTGGTTTCACAAATGGTGGTTTCCCAAATTTTTTAACTCCACGGACAAACTAAACAGTTATAGCTTAAAAAACTCCTCCTTTCCCAGTAGATTAAAATGAGCTCTCCTAATCCAGGCAGGGCAAGTTTGTTTAAAATTTTCCATAACTCTTCCGGTTTACGATAAACAAAAAATCTTGAATTTCGAAAATTTAAAAATGGGGTTTGAAAACATTTACGAAATAATGAAAATCTGCGAAATGTTTAAGAAACACAGGAGATATGAAATCATCAAGCATTTGTACAATAGTGCAGGTATGTCTGTCGGGCTGTTTGTTCAAGGGATAGGCTATCTTCAAGTCGATTTTACTCGACTAGAGCCTTCTTACTTGTTATATTGGTATTAGAGTATTCCTCTGTCTTTTACGACCGACTGCAATAATCCCACTAGAAAGCTAGTTACATCCCCGCAAGATCTGCATCAAAACAAATGCCACCTTCATTATAGCGGCCCCCGTTCTCCTCCTTTGCAAGCAGACTTATTGTTTTTATTGGTATTAGAGTATTCCCCTGCTGGTTGCGTAAGACTGTAACGTTCTCACATTTTATACCCTTAACCCATGAAATGGGTAAAAAAGGGGATAATGGTTTTGTGCAAAAGTATGTAACAGGCAGACTGAAGCTTCTCCGACTCCATAAAATGTATACATATATTCTTGATCAGCATCAACAGGCGAGTCGATATGGTCATGTCCGTCTGTCCGTCCGTCCGATTGTATAAACGCTTTGATCTCAGGAACTACAAAAGCTAGACACTACAGATTTAGGAAATAAGCTCTTCTAATCCCAAATAGAAAGTTTGTTTCAATTTTTGATTAACTTTTCCTGGTTACAATATACACATGTAATCGATAACAAAAAAAACTTAAATTTCGAAAACTTGAAAATGAAGATTGAAACTTTAAGCAAAATAATGAACATCTGTGAAATTTTTATTAAAATCGGTTTAGAAACACCGGAGATATTAAATCATCAAGCATTGGTACATCTACATATGTGTATTGCCGTAGGCCGACCGTCTGTCCGTCTGAATGGTCAAGAGTTAAGGGTATCTTTTAGTCCAGCTTACTCGACTAGAGCCTTCTTACTTGTTCAACCTATAACCAACAAATTTGCAGTTCAGATATGTTATTGATATCCACTAAGAACCGATTTAATAATTTGAAGGACACGCCTACCTTTTTCGGCCCCTGACGTCTGGCGCCTTGTAAAATCGGAGCCACCTAAGTATATCTATCAGTTTTTCAGCTAGTCATTAAGTTTAGCAGGAAGATTACTGGTGACATTCCATCGAAAATTTTAAATAAACTTGCTATGCCTAGGGATTAGGAGTGCTCATATCCAAAATCTGGAGTCTCTAGCTTTTGTACCACCTGATATCGACACGTTTATACATACGGACGGACAGACGGACATGGTCTCGGTCATCGACTCGGCTGTTGATGTTGGTAAAGAATATATATACTTTATAGGGTGAAGGAAGCTTCCTTCTGCCTGTTACAAAATTTTGCTCAAAACCATTAAACTCTTTTTTACCCATTTTTGTGTTAAGAGAAGAATTCGTTGTTAAGAGAGCTCGACTTGGCGATACCCAAACAAATGTTGTTTTCAGGGTAAGCTCTAAATTTTTCACATTTAAGATTTTATTGATTTCGATATTTGCATAAAAATATTATACCCCATTTCGTAAGACTGTAATCTTCGTTATTATGGTAACCAACGGCTCAAAACGTTTTTCACTTGTTGTTTTTATTAGTGCTGGCGCAAACTAGAGTCGCTTGCAGAAGTTGTACAAAAAGATAAATTTTGTGACACGTCTATTTAAGCCCATACCAGAGACCCGCTAAACTAAAATAAGCTAAGCTCAGCAATGGTAATAAAAAAAAACTAAAACAACAACAAAACAAAGCCAAATTGTTTTGTTTTTGTAATTTCTTTTCATTTTTGCTTTATTCATCCCGAAACAATAACTGTGTGAATAGTTGATACCAAGCAGGGTAAGGTGTAATGTGTCTAGGTAAAACAAGTAAGAAGGCTCTATTCGAGTGAGAGCTAGACTAGAACATACCCTTAACCCTTGACCATACGAACAGTCGG
>JAWNNT010000034.1:0-22282 GCA_035044645.1 Scaptomyza parva
GAGATGAGTTAAGTACGTTTGTGCCGATTTACATTACCAGTATTATAATTTTAAGTAATACGTGTGTCGCGAGGTATACAATTCTGTGCTGTAATCATTATGATCAGTAATCTGTTATAAACCATTGGGCTAGAATCTTGATAAACCTGATAAGTCTTACGGCTAGAATTTTGATATATTGCAAAAGGTCAATAAACCTCAAGGTGCACATCAGACAAATATACAAAACAGCTCTTGTCAAGTAAGCTCGACTGGAAGATACCCTTTACCCTTGACCATACAAACGGACAGACGGTCTGGTTGACAGACATACACATACGTGTACTGCACCAATGCTTAATGGTTTCATATCTCCGATGTTTCTCAACCGATTTACACAGCTTTTAATTATTTTGTTAATAGTTTCAATCATCATTTTCAAATTTTTTAAATTCAAGATTTTGTTGTTATCGATTAAAAGTGTATATTGCAACTTATCAAAAAATTGAAACAAATTTGTGCTGTCGAGGTATTCACAGAGACTCGGGTGTTGATGCTGATCAAGAATATATAAATAATTTTTGCACAAAACCATTATATTCTTTTTTACCCATTTCATTGGTTAGGGTATAAAAAATATTTTATTAATACTTTTAAGGCTGATTCTAAATTAGAATTAAAATATATAATATCATATCACTAGTTATAAACCAAAGTGTTTTTTCTCTTCTCTTCTCGTATTCCAAACATTTCATTAATAGATTTAGATTTACCCATAGCACTAACCTGTAGAAAAAACAAGAAAGAGATAGAGAGCGAGAGAAATTAATATTTGTTGAAACACATCAAAAGAGAGCAACAAGAGAGAGTATAAAATTATGACATTAGAAATTCTATATAAAAACTTAATTAAGTCAACTGGGCGACAATGAACAACGAACGAGGCAGGCAGCTATTTACTTTTAAAATGTATGTCAATAAGTAGAACAAGAGCACAAAGCGATACACCTAAATAACAGATAGAGCACAGCAGAGATAGATGCACATACACACACACACACACGAGCAGGAAAACAGAAGAAAACAACGATTTTAGTGCAAGTGTGCGTGTGTGAGTGGGATGGCAATATCTCACAAAGTATATTGTTTTGTTTTACTCGAGTGTGCCGATGGTGCGTTGATTACGTATACGATTCTTGTGACGTGCCGTTCGATAAGTGTGATCGCTTCTGTGGCGGCTCTGTGGGAGATGGGTTAGGGCAATTTAAATTTTTAAACGATTTGTTTATAAATACCGGATTATAGAGAACGCAAATTAGAAACGTAACAAAACCTAACATTATTCACAAATTTATATTTGTTTGGCTGTGATTTTTATCTCTTTTACTGATCGACCTTTTATTATTGACTCCAAAATTCGTAGGTAAATATAGAGAGACACACAAGAATGTACTCGCATTCGCTGGTCAGTCACTAAAGACCTTAACGACACTCTTCTGGTTTTGTATTATAATTCCCTTAAAAGGATACAAAGAGATAAAATTATTGTGTGAAAAAGTATGTAACTGACTGGAAATAAGTACTCCGACACCATAAAGTATATATAATTTTGATCAAGAATAAAAGGAAAACATCTTTACGCGTCGACCTCAAAAACATTATTAGTTACGGACTTCAGAATTTGAAGATATCAATAACTTCTTCGGTTTTCGATTTTTGTATATATATATATATTATTTCGATAGACTTTTGATAGACCGACAATTGTAATTTATTAGAGCCAGGATCTGGCAGTGGCATTCAAACTATTCAGTCAGATATAAAACTTGAGTCTTGCTAAAATATTGTGGGCGCATAGCGACCCAATCTTTACACTATACTTTAGTGTTATGTAAGTAACTAGCAAAACAAAAAGTATAAAAATTGCTCCTGGGTTGTTGTAGTTGCTGAATTACCACAGAGAGCTCTCAATGTACTGAGAGAGAGAGAGAGAGAGAGAGAGCAGCGGGGGCAAAAATAACAAAAACATACTAATAGAGGTAGGAGAAATAGAAATCTCAAACAGATTTTGTTATTTTGTTTTGTTAATTTATTTGCGTATAATTTATTCTCGTGCTTTCTTTCAGCTCTTTGCTGACTTATTTGCTCCCACTGATTTGTTAGTTTTAGGCAATGTGCGAACCAAATAATAAAATTGAATGAATCGACGATAAATAATTAATTAGTGAGTGTATAAAATGTCAGGGATTTTAATAGTAGTCGATGAAGCCCTATCCGGTTGTCCATCTGTATGAACAAGCTCTGGAATCTAAATCTTTCCATTTCCAGTCAAGGTTACTGGACTAGAGTCTTCATGCTTATTTTTGGCTAAATGACCGAGGTGCCAGGGTAAACGGCTTCTACTGGGGTATTCTGGCATTGAAGTCATGGTTATGCAAAGCACTATTTTCCCATTTAGTCATGCACGCGTTATGTCAGTTTTAGGATAAAAATATATAAAATTTATCTCTATATTCGGGTAATTTTGGAAAATTCTGCTTGAAATAAGCTAAGAGTCATTGACCTGTAGAGACTTCAACAAATCGTTTCTTAAATCCCATAATTTTCCAAATGTACAACACAACATTTAAACTTTGATGCATTTAATCCACGTTGTGCTCGCCAACTCCTCTACCTAGAAACTCCTACATATTCTTCTTTCCTCCCCTTAAATAAAACAGTAATGTTGACAGTAGGGAAAACAAAGAAGTGAAAGAACAAAAATAACATTAATTTGCAAATTAAGTTACTTTTAATACATTTTTTGCGAGACTCTGGGCAAACATCAACAGAGGCGGCAAGTTGGATGCAGCTCTTGCCCACTTTCTGTGGGTGGAAACAACAGACGGCAATAAATGAAGCGTCGTCGCAAATGGCTAGATGGAGAAAGTGTGGTTACTGGACGGCAGCAAACAGATAACCGATGAAGGGATGGATAATTTATACAATAAGGGAAATACAACCAGAGGTGGTGAGATGCAGCAAAGGTTGGTTACATTTAACTAATCGTGAATAAAACCCCAAAGTGCCGGCAGTTGTTGAAAAAACAAACTTTACATTAAAATATAGATTGCCCAATTTTGATAAAAAGATAAAAGCTCACTTACTAAGCATTTGCTGGACCACCAAAATCATTTACTATATGCTTGCACTACATCGACTGTTTAGACATGTTTCTACAAAAAACAAGTAAGAAGACTCTAGTCGAGTAAGATCGACTAGAAGATACCCTTAACCCTTGACCAAACAGACGGACAGATGGTCGGGCTAACAGACATACACATATGGCTGTGTAGTTCTGTACCAATACTTGATGGATTCATATCTCCGGTGTTTCTCAACCGATTTTAATGAAACTTTTACAGAAGTTCATTATTTTGCTTATAGTTTCAATCCTCATTTTCATTTTTTTAAAATTCAAGATTTTTTTGTTATTGATTACATGTGTATATCGGAAACGAAAAGAGCTATCGATAATTTGAAACAAACTTGTTCTGCCTAGGGCTTAGGCGAACTTGTGTCCCAAATTTGAAGTCTCTAGCTCTAACAGTCTCTGAGATCGACGCGTTCATACATACAGACAGACGGACGGACGGACGGACAGACGGACGGACAGACAGACGGACATGGCTAAATCGACTCGGCTGTTGATGCTGATCAAGAATATATATACTTTATGGGGTCGGAGAAGCTTCCTTCTGCCTGTTACATACTTTTGCAGAAAACCATTATACCCTTTTTTTACCCATTTCATGGGTTAAGGGTATAAAAAACTAATTTTGGTGTACCTTATGTGAGCAATTGAATTTAAAATATTAGTTTTTAGGTTTTTGCAATTGGCGCGGGTAGATTTTGGCGGCACGTGGCGGCCATTTTGTTTTAGTGACATCTGTCAAATCTTTTGTTTATTATTCAGTTGCTTATGCCAAATCATCATGGCAAGTTATACGAATGAACAGCACGTTCAAATGATAAAACTTTAAATCATGAACGATTTGAGGGTAAGATTATCTCTCGCAGGGGTGATGCTTTTTCCTGTGGGGTATCTTAAAGCCGCAGGTCTATGCAAATAAACAATCGACTGATGCCCTAAAGGTGAACATAACACAGGCCATCGCCCAAATTCAGCCCGATCTATGCGGAAGAGTCATTGAAAATTATACTACTCTGTAAAATTGCCACCGTAAGAAGCCGAGGCGGGCATTTGCATGATGGCATATTCCATACATAATGGCATATATGGGCCTTTCAAATAAAAAAATAATTTTGTTAATACACACACAGCTTGTTTTATTCCATTTCTCATCAACATCTACCCGCCCTTATTGAAAAAAGCTATAGAATATTTATTATTGGATTTCTACGAAACTTAGCCAAGTTGTTTCGTAATAGTTTTAGCGTTTTGATTTTTAATTACACGACATATGGTTTTTATAGCCTTAACCCATGAAATGGGTAGAAAAAAGGGTATAATGTTTTTGTGCAAATGTATGTAACAGGCAGAAGAAAGCTTCTCCGACCCCATAAAGTATATATATTCTTGATCAGCATCAACAGCCGAGTCGATATAGCCATGTCCGTCTGTCCGTCTGTCTGTATGTATGAACGCGTCGATATCACGAACTACAAAAGCTAGATACTCCAGATTTTGGATATGAGCTCTCCTAATCCCTAGGCATAGCAATAAGAGTTTGTCATTCACACACAGAACTTTGTTATTTTCATTCTCTGATGAATCTCCGATTTAAGTTTTTTTTATGTAATAGAAGCTGTCGATTGTAAAGGTTCTGCGGGTATCTGTGTGTGATAAAATTGCATGTATACGAACGTATTGTTGGGAGGAATTATCCTGCATATATTTATATTCACATGCGTTCAGGTAAATTGTACTTGGTTGCATTTTAGTTGCGAAATAAAATATTCGACATTTAATTTTGTATAAGTATATACATGTATTTGTAATTTAGGTTGTATTGATATCCCAAAAGTCCTTTCTTCTGTTTATTTCATTGTTTCGATTGGCCCGCCAAATATCTCTGACAATTTGTTGACGTGGTTTTCCTGCAGTTTTTCTTTCACACACACACAGAGCAACCAAATAGCACAAAATAAGGCATCCTAAGGCCTTGCTAAATCTTCTTTGATATTTATTAAAACGTATATTGTCACGCCCAATTGGCAAATATTGTGCATGAAAACCTACAAATAGGCAAAAATTGTAGTACATATTGTGTGCTTAAGGGTTTTGATTGCGTTACTTATTATATACATAGCTATTGTATTTGGCATGTTTTAATTCTCGAATATTTTAATCTTTTTACCCATTTCATGGGTTAAGGGTATAAAAATGGAACGAAAAATTTTCGACATCATGTCGTATACCCTCTCGGACTGGTATTTTGCTCTGTGATGTATATATTTTTCCTTGTGTCTCTTGACGCTTATGTTTATAATACATTGTGTGTATTGTACATATATATAAACAGTATGCCAAAAGCAAAATACTTTTTCTATGCATTTCTTTGTGTTTGTGTGGTATTGTTGCCAGTAGGCGATTGGTTGAAAAGCGAAGATAGCTTAAAAATAGCTACCTAAGTAAGTCACACCTGATTCGGGATGGTGTCCACTAAAAAGTTTAAATACCTGCCATATCCTTATATTTCATTATTTGTCAAAAATTAAAAAAAAACGCATGGTAGGTACATATATAAACCACCCGAGTTAATATTTGCCCGCAATGAACAGAGGTTTTCCCACCGGCTATGTAAAAAAGCACCCAATTTTAGATCGATTTGACCTAAGTTCGAATATTTTATTTTTGTTTAGTTATTTCCTGAATCTCGGGTGCAACAAGTCATGCAAGACTATGGACAAACGGACCATTGAACAACGTAAACACATTCTGAAACACTTCAAAAACGGGTAACTAAAATGGACCACCTGAACTATGTACCACCGTAACACATAATTTGCAGTTTCATCCGCGAAAATCGGATGCGGGATAAAGGCTGAATGTCCCCAAACAAGATATTTACCGATGAGCGGAGGATCATCAGGAAAATCCGATGCTATTGGCCCCAATACAGACTCAACAGGTGCAAGATGAAATTAAGAAAGGTTCAGTGCGGAAACTGTGTGAGCGGGTTCTGCTGAACCTTGACTTAAATACCCTAATATATCGTATAAATGTGTATATGTGTATATCATGTGTGTTTGTGCAAATATGTATTTAAGCGCTGCTCGCACTTCGTGCTTCTACTACTATTTCTTTCAATTCCATTCGCCAGCTGCTTAAAAATGTACGACCAAAACCATTTTCAAGAGTTTTAGGGGCGATGAGTTCCAGCAGCAACATATGCTGTGCAGGGAGGCCTTCCACTCGTAGATGGTGTTGTGATAAATGCACAGGACTAAAATTAAAGTTGCAAAAAAAAAAACAATCACCGAAAAAAACCATAAAAAAAAAGCAAAAAAAAAAAAGGTTGTAGTAATCACAAAGCTTTCCTACCAAGCAAGATTTGAACTATCAATGTCAGCCTGTTTATAAACTAACATTGTACCAACTAAATAGAGCTCAGATTAAACTAGACACTTGAGTTATCGATTTTATTTGGTCTTGTTTTTTTATCTTTAAAGAAAATATTATGGACTTAAATATTTTCAACTGTTGATGTTGTCAATCAGCTATTTCCGTATATATACATATAATATTTTATATTATATATTTTATTATTATAATATTTAATACTAATATTAACTAATAATAATATTCAATAAGTCATTTTGTTGAGCTATTGAGCTTTTTCAATAGCTGTAGAATGTCCAAAACACAATAAATAGGTTGAAATGCACGAGAATTTCTTTATTATAAATTTCGTTTATTTTGCCTTCGTGGCAGAGCTTAAAAATAGTCACAAATTGTTAATTAGCAACTCCAAATTGAGTTTTACACGTTTAATTTTACAAATTGTTTGGTTGGCAGGCGGTGTCAACTACCGTGCCGCGGCTTTAGTTCCCGATCGAACGAATAGCACAAGTTAGCTGCCAAGTACAGCGTGCATAGTACGTGGTTAGTACTTGAGTTCCCGGCTTTAGTTCCCGATCGAACGAATAGCACAAGTTAGCTGCCAAGTGCAGCGTGCATAGTACGTGGTTAGTACTTGAGTTCCCGGCTTTAGTTCCCGATCGAACGAATAGCACAAGTTAGCTGCCAAGTGTAGCGTGCATAGTACGTGGTTAGTACTTGAGTTCCCGATGGAATAAGTAGAACAAGTAGAATTAAGTCTAGCTGCCAAAATGCAGCGCACTTAAATTCCCAAAAACACAAATAGAGTTAAGCCTAGCTGCCACAGTGCAGCGTACTTGCGTACAGCGTACTCCCGACAACACAAACATAGCTGCCAAATGCAGCGTGTACTTGATCTCGCGAACGCACGAATAGAACTAAACGCAGCTGCCGAATTGCAGCTGCTGCTTGCGCTCAGCTAAGGCCAAGGGCAAGCAAAGTGACAAAAATCCAATAAAAGAAAGACAGAAGAGCATATGCAAAACTACAGTTATGATCGTTACGTTAATTCGCTCTTTATGCTGCGCAGAGCATAACTTATAGAAGAGTAACATGTTAAGAGTGAATCTGCTTTAATAGTTGTTTGGCGCAGGCACCTGCGTAACCAAACACATTTCTTATTTGGTTTTTACTCGGAATAAACCAAAAAAGCATCCATTCCAAATAGCTTCAAGCAGCTTTAACCATGAATGAGTACCCTCCATATTGCTCTTATGCCGTTTTTCTTGCACTTGTTTTAAATCACGTCATGTTACCCTAAACTTATTGTATTTATCTAAAAACCACAAAATGGACTTGAAATTCTTTACTATAACCCATTAAATAGTTTACCCAAGGGTATAATGGTTATGTGCAAAACTATGCAACAGATAGAAGGACGCTTCTCTGACCCCATAAAGTATATATATTCTTGATCAGCATCAACAGCCGAGTCAATATAGCCATGTCCATCCGTCTGTCTGTTTATCTACCCGTCCGTCCGTATGAACGCGTCGATCTCAAGAACTACAAAAGCTAGAGACTTAAGATTTTGGATATGAGCTCTCTTAACCCCTTGTCAGTACAAGTTTGTTGTAAACGTTCGGCAACTTTTCCTGTTTGCGATATACACACGTACCCATCCATAACAAGAATTTCGAAATTTTAATAATGGGGATTGAAAACATTAATAAAGTATCAGAGAAATTCTTGGTTTAGAAACACCGGAGATATGATATGAAATTGAAGCTAAATCATTAAGCATTGGTATAGTAGTGCAGGTATGTGTGTGTCTTTCCGGCCGACACTGTGTATGGCCAAGAGATAAGAGTATTTTTTAGTCGAGCTTACTCAACTAGAGCCTTTCTTTTTTCCCATATAAAAAAAAACAGACTTCTAAGTATTATAGTATTTGTTACGGAATACAGATCATATCACATGTTTTCATTATTGCGTAGTGTCATTAAACTCTTATTGGCAACAGCTCCGCTCGTCATACCCAAGCAACACAAACATAACAACAATCCATACAAGATGTTGATTTTCACTTATTTGCTGTTTGCTACTCTTAAAAAAACCTGTAAAAGCAGTAGATGAAAAGAAAGGAGAAACAACAAACAAGTTAAAAGGCTCTAGTCGAGTAAGCTCGACTAGAAAGATACCCTTAACCTTGCTCATACAGACGGTCGGGCTGACAGACATACACATATTTACATGTACTACTGGACCAATGCTTGATGGCTTCATATCTCTGGTGTGTCTTACCCAATTTTAATGAAATTTTCAAAGAAGTTCAATATTTTGCTTATAGTTTCAATCCTCATTTTCAGTGTTTTGAAATTAAAGATTTTTTTGTTATCGATTCCATATGTATATCGTAAACCGGAAGAGTTATCGAAAATTTGAAATAAACTTGCTATGCCTAGGGATTAGGAGAGCTCATATCCAAAATCTGGAGTATCTAGCTTTTGTAGTTGCTGAGATCGACGCGTACATACATACAGACGGACGGACAGACAGACGGACAGACAGACGGACATGGCTAAATCGACTCGGCTGTTGATGCTGATCAAGAATATATATACTTTATGGAGTTGGAAAAGCTTCCTTCTCCCTGTTACATACTTTTGCACAAAACCATTATTCCCTTTTTTTTTACCCATTTCATGGGTAAGGGGAATAAAAAAAACTACTGAATATTTTCTTAAATTCCTTTTTTTATTTGAAAGTACAATCTTTTCGGGTAATAATGAAAAATAATTTCATTCAAATGGCTGCCTCAGCTGGCCATGGCGTCATACCAAGGTCTTCATGCTAAATTCGTCTCAATGATGTCTCCGAAATGTTCAATTTTTGAGAACGACGGTGAATTGATGTTGATGGCGCTTCACGCACACTTTCTGCCACAGCAGCAATATTCTCGAGTGTACGCACTGTTTTGGGCTTTTCACGCATTGGTTAATCGATGAGGATGCCAGTTTCTTTCACTTTTTCCAAAAGACATACGGAGCTGAATCTCCAATATTACCAAGATTTTCAAAGTATTGTCGCAATATTTCCCAGCGTTGTTCAAGCGTATACACAACAATATTCGTTCAGCGAAAGGATAAACCTAATTATCTGTCAAATCAAACATGAGCTAAGTGTTACCATTCACTAAATAAGCACTAGTTGAAAAAAAAAAATTAGATGGCGGATCCTGTATAAATGTAAAAATTTATTTATTTGTCTTTCGCATTCGATTTACATATTAAAAATTGGTTTCCAACGTCCAGAGCAATTGCAACAACAATTAAGTACTGGGAAGAATGGAACAGGGGAAACCTTGTGATAAGCTTTTAGAAAAAATGAATTTTAATGCCTAAGGTTTTCACCAGTTTCGAAAGGATTTAGGTATTTTAAATCTTTAACTCTCTATTTTTTATTTTTATTTTAACTTGCTACAGAGAGTAAAGGGTATATTCGTTTTGTGCAATATCTGTATGATCTATTTAATTCTTTAAAGGTAGACTTAAAACTAAGTGTTGAGGGGCTTTGCCTATAGACTGGAAAAGCGAATAAGAACCATTACACCTAGAAAATTATAAAAGCAGATAAAGCATCTGAAGTCATTAAATTTTATGGTTAGTTCCCGCAAAGGATATTTTAAGTTAAAAAAGTTTTAAATTTAGTGGGAAGATATTTAGTAACATTCCTCTCTAGACCGTAATCCCAATTATTCCTTATTCTTATACCCTTAACTATGAAATGGGTAAAAAAGGGTATAATGGTTTTGTGCAAATGTAAGTAACAGGGAGAAATAGGACTCTCCGACCGACTGTGAGAGCTAGAGACTTCAGATTTGGGACATAAGTTCGCCTAAGCCCTAGACAGAACAAGTTTGTTTCAAATTATCGATAGCTCTTTTCGTTTCCGATATACACATGTAACCAATATCAATAAAATCTTGATATTCGAAAAATTTAAAATGAGGATTGACACTATAAACAAAATAATGAACTTCTGTGAAATTTTTATTAAAATCGGTTAAGAAACACCGGAGATATTAAATCATCAAGCATTGGTACATCTACATATGTGTATTGCTGTAGGCCGACTGTCTGTCCGTCTGTCCGTCTGAATGGTCAAGAGTTAAGGGTATCTTCTAGTCGAGCTTACTCGACTAGAACCTTCTTACTTGTTCAACCTATAACCAACAAATTTGCAGTTCAGATATGTTATTGATATCCACTAAGAACCGATTCAATAATTTGAAGGACACGCCTACCTCTTTCGGCCCCTGACGCCTGGCGCCTTGTAAAATCGGAGCCACCTAAGTATATCTATCAGTTTTTCAGCTAGTCATTAAGTTTAGCAGGAAGATTACTGGTGACATTCCATCGAAAATTTTAAATAAACTTGCTATGCCTAGGGATTAGGAATGCTCATATCCAAAATCTGGAGTCTCCAGCTTTTGTACCTCCTGAGATCGACATGTTTATACATACGGACGGACAGACGGATATGGTCTCGGTCATCGACTCGGCTGTTAATGCTGATAAAGAATACATATACTTTATGGGGTCGGAGAAGCTTCTTCTGCCTGTTAAAAAGTTTTGCACAAAACCATTATACTCTTTTTTACCCATTTTTTGTTTTAAGAGAAGAATTCGTTGTTAAGAGAGCTCGACTTGGCGATACCCAAACAATTGTTGTTTTCAGGGTAAGCTCTAAATTTTTCACATTTAAGATTTTATTGATTTCGATATTTGCATAAAAATATTATACTCCATTCTTCATAAGACTGTAATCTTCGTTATTATGGTAATCAACGGCTCAAAACGTTTTTCACTTGTTGTTTTTATTAGTGCTGGCGCAAACTAGAGTCGCTTGCAGAAGTTGTACAAAAAGATAAATTTTGTGACACGTCTATTTAAGCCCATACCAGAGACCCGCTAAAATAAAATAAGCTAAGCTTAGCAATGGTAATAAAAAAAAAACTAAAACAACAACAAAACAAAGCAAAATTGTTTTGTATTTGTTATTTCTTTTTATTTGTGCTTTATTTATCCCGAACCTATAACTGTGTGAAAAGTTGATACCAAGTAGGGTAAGGTGTAATGTATCTAGACAAAACAAGTAAGAAAGCTCTAGTCGAGTAAGCTCTAGACTAGAAGATACCCTTAACCTTTGACCATACGAACAGTCGGTTGGTCTGACAGACATACAAATTAATAAGTTTATTGTACTTATTTGTTCAGAACTTCTATGAAGCTTGTATGGTTTGATATTACATTAGTAAATGCAGTTGGTTTGATTAAGTGTATTTGGCACTGTTTGTTACTTGTGAGAACTAAAAGGAAGACACTTCAAATTGATGGGTTGATAGTACACCTGGTTTATTCAAAGGCTATTTTAGACTGACTTAAAGACTACAATTTGACAAATAATGATATTATACTGGTAAAAATGCTGACGCTTGTGGGAATCGCTGAGCGCTTACATTTTCATTCATAGCGGCCACGCAAATATGCCGGCTATGGTACGGCGTTCTTCCGCTGCAAGTGGTGTCACCTTCGCCACCTCAGCCGAACGCTAAAGCTTGCCGACTTGGGTCGTTGAGCTTTGCTTCCCGCTGACTACCCGACATCCGTTCAAGTAAACAACTTCGCCACTAAGGTGTCGAATTTCATTTCATATATGAAACAAAATAGACACTTTTTAACTTAATTCTATTCCACATGTAAAGTAAAGTTAACATTGCTTAACTTACACATTTATGTACGTGTACCACTGTATCAATGTTTGAACATATCTCCGGTGTTTCTTAACCGATTTTAATAAAAATTTCAGGTACATTTGTAGTTTTGGGTTTTGAAATCATCATTATTTCGATCGAGCAAAATTAAGCTAATATCTCTCATGGTCGGTAAATATGCTAACAACGGTTTGCCAACCGGCTAGGTCGGGTTATGTAAAATAACTAATTTCAGGTCACAGCTTATTTTAAATATTTATGTTATAGACACCTGCGTGCCTAAAAACCCTGATTTTTGACCTGAGTTCGAATATATTGGGTATAAGTAGACTAATTCTTTGTAATCAGCTCAGTTATAAACTGGATCTCGGGTGCAACAAGCCATGTAGGGCTATGGACAAACGGACCACCATTGAACAACGAAAAGTCATCCTGAAACACTTCAAAAACGGATTTATCCGAATAGCTGAAATGGTCTATCTGAGCACCTTAACTGTGAATAACATCATTTGGCGCTTCAACCGCGAAAATCTAGGGATCATCAGGAAAACATAGGAAACCCTGAAGCTATCGGCTTCAAAACTAGCTCAACAGGTTCATGATTAAATGGGGGAAAAGTGTTGTGTAGAACATTTTCGCCGGGTTCTGCGGGACCATGACTTTTATGCCCGAGAGCCACGAAAGGAACTTTTTATATCTGGTATCTTCCATAAATAGTAGCACTAAGCAAACAATCGATATAGAGGTCTCACATCATAAACGTACACACACATGTAAATGCAGGGCACAGAAAAGCAAACATGTCAAAAATCTCGACCGAGCTAGCCCAGCTTAAAAAGAAACAAGCGCACACGCATACAATTACTAATAAATTTGTACAGTAAGTTGCATACCGCGCGTGCGCCCTCTGTTCTACAAAAGTCGGGCCGCTGAAAGCAACCAACAAATGAAACAAAATCGGCAGCATGTGCATACCCCGCAAGCGCACCCCCTCTCTCATCTAGAAGCTCGACCTAGAATACACTCATGCACGGAATGACTTGCGATTTTTGCCCGGCATATCGGAGAGCGTGATGAGCTCTGAGCTCTGAGCTCAGCTTTATTCGTCAAATAAGTTACTTTTTTAGAAATATTCATAATAAGCTGTGACTTTATTTTTAGATATATTTTCAGTTATTGGTTAATTATTATATTAAAGCAAAATTAAAACAAGTAAGAAGACTCTAGTCGAGTAAGCTTGACTAGAAGATACCCTTAACCCTTGACCATACAGACGGACAGATAGTCGGGCTAACAGACATACACATATGGCTGTGTAGTTCTGTACCAATACTTGATGGTTTCATATCTCCGGTGATTCTCAACCGATTTCAATCAAATTTTTACGGAAGTTCATTATTTTGCTTGCTCGACTAGAAGATACCCTTAACCCTTGATCATATAAACGGACAGACGGTCGGGCTGACAGACACACTCATATGTCCGTGTACCGCTGTAACAATGCTTGATGGTTTCATATCTCCGGTGTTTCTGAACATCATTTTAATAAAAACTTCACAGATGTTCATTATTTTGCTAATAGTTTCAAACCCCATTTTCAAGTTTTCGATTTTCAAAATATTTTTGTTATCGATTACATGTGTATATCGTAAGCCGGAAAAGTTATCGAAAAATTGAAATAAACTTGCTATGCCTAGGGATTAGGAGAGCTTATATCCAAAATCTGGAGTCTCTGGGCTGTGTAGTTCCTGAGATCGACGCGTTCATATATACAGACGGACGGCCAGACGGGCATGGCTATATCGTCTCGGCTGTTGATGCTGATCAAAAATATATATATACTTTATGGGGTCGGAGAAGCCTACTTCTCCCTGTTACATACATTTTATACCCTTTTTTACCCATTTCATGGGTTAAGGGTATAAAAATACTATCTTAAATGTGACATACTCACAAGTCTCACAAGACGTTTAAACATTTGTCGTTTATTGCCTGGTGTTGATATTATTGTACTTGCAATTGGTTGGTTGTCTATATTATATTTAAGCTCTTACAGTATGTTATAATCAATACTTTACAAGCACAAGAAGGATAAATTAGTTTAAATGATGAAGAATTTGTATAGCACGCTACTTTTATTTTTCGCAGAACGGTTTATACACTTTCTACTTCTGAGTATTAGAATAATTAAATTCGATTTTTTAAGCCGTAACACCATATCTCCCTTAAATATACATTATCTCCAAAACGTCGGTTCTATTAAAAAATGCTAAACGCTTAATTTTCATACCCTTAACCCATGACATGGGTAAAAAAGGGTATAATCTTTTTTTACAAATGTATGTAAACAGGTAAACAGGCTTCTCTGACCCCATAAAGTATATATATGCTTGATCAGCATCAACAGCCGAGTCGATATAGCCATGTCCGTCTGTCTGTCTGTCCGTCCGTCCGTCTAACTGTCTGTGTGTTTGAACGCGTCGATCTCAGGAACTACAAACGACAGAGACACCACATTGTGGATATGAGCACACAAATCCTTGGGCATAGCAAGGTTGTTGCAAATTTTTGATAAGATTTCCGGTTTACGATATACACACATAATCGATAACAAAAAATTTTGAAAATCGAAAATGGCAATTGAAACTATCAACAAAATAATGAAATTTAAATTTTTATTAAAATCGGTTCAGAAACACCGGAGATACGAACAAATACATATGTGTATGTCTGTCAGCCTGACCGTTTGTCCGTCTGTATGGTCAAGGGTTAAAGGTATCTTTCTAGTCGAGCTTACTCGACTAGAGCCTTCTCACTTGTTTATTTT
This sequence comes from Scaptomyza parva, assembly GCA_035044645.1. NCBI lineage: Eukaryota > Metazoa > Arthropoda > Insecta > Diptera > Drosophilidae > Scaptomyza > Scaptomyza parva. The sequence continues at coordinate 15,127 of JAWNNT010000034.1, forward strand.
AGTTAGTGTTGGTCAAGATGTCAGGTCAAACAAGATCAATGAAAAGTTTTAAATTTCTTAACCGGATTTTGTTTGGATGCAGTCAGGCGGCTGACTTTTGCTAAAGAGGTTAAGTTGATTAATCTCTTTAATAATGCACTCATGACTCACCTGCATGGATATAAACAAAAAGAAAAGAAGATTTCAATAATATTGTTGCTTAAAATAAATATATTCATCAAGATAGAAATTTATTTTATTTTATTTATTAAATTTCAAATTTGATTTATTTTTCCAATGACCAATACGGAATTTTTATTATAGGTTGTCTTAATACTTATTAAGTTTGCTAAAATAAAGCTCTAACTTTGTATTAAGTAAACGATTGTTTATTATCAAAAGAAAATAAAGCATTCCAGTATTTTGTAAATATTATTGATAACAAAAATAGCGCAAATGTCCGGACATAATAGTTGTAGTTAATACATCGCATTACAATCCATAACACTACTTTTAAAATCAACAGTTTTAGTTTTTATATAAAAAAACAAGTAACAAGGCTCTAGTCGAGTAAGCTCGATTAGAAGATACCCTTAACCCTTGACCATACAGACGGACAGACGGTCGGGCTAACAAACACACACATATGGCTGTGTACTTCTGTACCAATGCTTGATGGTTTCATATCTCCGGTTTTTATTAACCGATTTTAATGAAAATTTCACAGAAGTTAATTATTTTACTTATAGTTTTAATCTTCATTTCCTTCTGCATGGTCAATGGTTAATGGTATATTCTAGTCGAGCTTACTCGACTAGAGCCTTCTTACTTGTTTGTAAAATAAATTTGCGTAATTTGTGCAAAAGCGTCTGGGGACTTGGAACTTGTGCTCCTGGAGGACACCATATTGTGGGAAAGCTTATAAAGAACGTTTTGCGGTTAACCGAGAGTCAAGTGGAATTCAAGTAAATTTCATGTAGTTTGTAAATATGTATGTTTATTATTATACAAACACTTTGGATATAGATATGTCGGAACTTTATTTTAATCTTACCATTTATTTCAGTTTTTTCGTAACCGCAAACATGGCAATAACTGATAAGCGATTATACAATGATTGCGTGCTCGAGTCTCGAACTCGGCGCTGCAATTTTTGACAACTTATCAGCGAGTACAAATAAACACAAAAGTAAGCAAGCCATAAAAATTCATACATACAAATAGATTCATATAAATTTGGAAAAGCCCACCCAAAGCTTTACACATCTACAGAAAAATATGAACACATGGCTTCTGGACTTTACCTACCCAAATTTTACGGGAATGATTATTGCTGTTAAACAATAAGTTTATCTTTTTATTATACCCTTAACCCATTAAATGGGTAAAAAAAGTGTTAATGGTTTTGTGCAAAAGTATGATAAACAAACGTTCCCAAATTCTATTAGCTAAAATCGCAGCTAAAAACTTTTGACGCATAAACAAGAAAAAGTCATTGTGGAAAGGAAGGAGAGAAGTAGAGGTAGTAGTAGATCTATGAATCTTGGCACTTTTTCCGATCCGTCAAATAGACAATTGCAAAGTTTTAAGTCTCTAACTTAACAGGTGTTGAAAACAGACACAAAACTTATATACTTTGGTTTTAGAATATACAACAAAAAAACAACAACCTTGACAACAATTAGCACACACACTCCCTCTTTAGATGCACTTCTTAAGAGAGAGCAAAGTGCTCGATTAGGGACGCACGCGGGCAAAAACGCAACAAACGCCTTTGAGGTAATCAATCAATGTAAGCAGCAGTTTTAAACACGCCTAGGGAAATTGTTAATAAAACATACAACAAAATTTCGCAGTCCCACCAAAAAAACCAATCTTTGTTTCAAGGCTTCCCCCTAACTTAACATCAGAGGATGTCAAGGTCTATATCAAGGGCCAATCAGAAGCAAATTTCATGGTGGAGAAATACAAATTCCCGTATGGTCGAAATATCTCGTCCATTAAAATCAATGTTTCGAGCCAAGATTTTAGTACTATATGTTGTAAAGCGTTTTGGCCGGAACACATAATAGGGAAAGAATACACTGCCAGCAAAAAAAATCGGCCTCCGATTGTACCTCCCACCCAGTAGTTGTATCTAAAACTCTTCCCGTTTCTGATAGTACAAAAAACTAACAACTTCTTTATTACTTGGCTATCAGAATGTAAGAGGTCTATGTAGTAAGCTCAGTAGTTTATTCCTTAATAGCCATTATTTTCTTTATAATGTCATTGCATGTGCCTAAACTTGGTTAAGGCAAGACATTGGTTAGCTGTGAAGTTCTATCTAAAACATACTGTGCTTATTGCTGTTGAAGTAGATTATTCTTCGGAGACAGTAATAGTAGTGGCTCTATAGATACGTTTTTGCTGTAGAATTTTTGTTGTAAAATTAAATGTTAATGGTGTTGATATTTTTAATACTTGCTCTTATATACCCCCGTCCTCTGATAAGTCAAATGCTCATTTGTCAGCTATAATGTCAGTTTCTTGCATGCTTTCTGATCGTGATGTCCTTGTAGTACTTGGTGATTTTAATATTGCTGAAGTTACATGGATTTCTTGTCCCGAATCTGGCGCATTGACCCCCTCGGCATAAAATTATTTTTTATTAAATTACTTGGGGTTTCATTGAGTCAAATAATTGATATCCCAAACCCCGCAATCGGTATTTTTATAACACTTTAAATTCATTATTAGATTTGTGTGTCCCTTATGGAAAGCCAAACAGGTCAAACAAACCTGTGTGGTTTACTAGAGTTGACAATCCTTAAAAATCGAAAATCTAAGCTCTACAAGAGTTTTAGAAAATCAAGCTCACAGTTAGCATGTTCTGCATATTTGATTGATCGATCCAATTTTTCAGTCCTGAATAACCAATGTTATAGGAATTACCTGTCGATGTGTAGATTACAGGATCCTAAACGGTTTTTTGATTTCGTTAATACGAAACGAAAGTCATCAACACTCCCATCCAATATATTCTTCGAGGAAGTGAAAGCCAACTCAGGCCATTGCCGATCTACTTGCTAAATTTTTCCAAACGACTTACAGCCCTTCTGTTCAACCAGTCGTCATGCCATACCCCTATCATCTTAATGGCTCTAATTGCATTTTTATACCGGAAATCACAGATACTGCACTACTTTGTGAACTTCATGGTATTAAGCCCATTATTTCGCCAGGACCTGATGTAGTACCAGGCTGTGTGCTTAAGTACTGTGCTCAGAGTCTTCTAAAACCTTTGCATAAACTGTTCAATTTGTCCGTGAAGTTATGCACTTTCCCAAAAAGAGTCATATATTATTCCTTTGCATAAAAAAGGAAACAAATCTAATGCTAAAAACTATAGAGGTATCTCCAAGTTGTCTGCTGTCCCTAAGATTTTTGAGAAATTGATAACCTCTCATCTTCAACATCTTTGTAAATCTATGATTTCACCGTGCCAGCATGGATTCATGAAACATAGGTCTACCACTACTAACTTGCTAGAATCACATCATTTGTTATAAAAGGCTTTGAAGAAAAGATGCAAACTGATGTTATTTACACTGATTTCAGTAAGGCTTTCGACACTGTAAGTCATAATCTTTTAATTTATAAGCTTCAACTATTGGGCTTTCCCAATAGTCTCACTCTTTGGGTTAAAGATTATTTAACCTTTAGATTTCAGAGGGTATTATTTAATGGATCACTTTCTCAAGCGGTTCAGATCACTTCTGGTGTTCTTCAAGGAAGTCACCTTGGACCGTTATTATTTAGACTTTTTATTAACGACCTTCAATCACTCTCGGGAGCTAATGTATGCTGATGATGTAAAATTATGCATGTCGGCTGCATCTCTTCTGTCTGGTCATAAACTGCAAAGTGACTTAGACAATTTTCAAATTTGGGGCAGAACAAATTTATTGCATCTCAATTGCAGTAAATGTAAAGTTCTGTCTTTTTACAGACGAACGCCCCACTTCAATACATATCTTCTGGATAACCAACCACTTGATCGGATTGAATGGGTTGAGGATTTGGGTATTCTAATGGACCCAAAGCTTAAGTTCGACAAGCATATATCTTCAATTACAAATCGTGCATCAGGTGCCTTGGGGATCATTAAGCGCTGGTCGAAGGAATTCGACGACCCTACTTAACAAAAACTCTGTATGTGTCTCTTGTGCGACTGATTCTCAAAAATGGATCTTGTATATGGTATCCCAAATACAGGATCCATCAGCATATACTAGAATCGGTGCAAAAACTATTTCTGCTCTTTGCTCTTCGGGGTCCTAATTGGGATAATACCATTAACTTACCTTCCTACCATAGTCGAATTTTACTAATAAATCTCTCTCTTTCTAGCCGTAGAAAAATGGTTGCAATAACCTTTATCCATAAATTAATAAATGGTTAAATTGATTCCTCTTTACTAATCAACCAAATTAACTTAGCAGTTCCTTTTAAAAATACTAGAAATTTTTACCTATAGCTCTTCAACCTTGTCACACTAACTATGATATCCATAATTTCGGATCTTATGTGCAATATATAACGAACTTTCCTATTTAAAACATAATGCCATTCCTATTTGCTCTCTTAAAAAACTAGTCTTGTATCATTTATCTACTCGGTCGCCACTTAAATGTACTGACCGTTAGTACATATACGTCCAATAATAATAAAAATAAGATACCCTTAACCCTTACACATACGCGCACTACATTTCGAATGCTTGATGGTTTCATATTCTGTTTACAACTGAATTCATCCGAGATGCAGGATATAACTGAACTGACTATTTATACCCATAATCTACCCATAATATTCGAATATTGGTCAGTTTAGGTCAGCTCAGAATAAGCTCTGACCTGAAATTAGGGTACTTTTTGGCATAACCCGACCTGGCCGGTGGGAAAATCCCAATTCATTGCGGTCAAATATTGATTCTAGTGGTTGATATATGGGTTTTGGGCATTTTTTAAAAATGTTGGGAAATACAGATATGTCAGGTATCTAAACTTTTTGCTCGACCTTGCTAACTTTTAGGTGTGGCATAGTGTGTATATTACCAGAAGCCCCAATATATTTCTTAAAGCGAACCAGTCAAATATTAAAAAATTAATATAATATATATATAACATAGTTGGGTATTGTGCTTTTGTGAGCTCGACCGTGACCAAATTTAAAATAAATGAGCCCAGGAAGGCTCGCGAATCCCCGGTATCATCGCCGCTTTAATTTGCCTCAATAAGTGTTAACAGGTATGTACATTTGCAACCATGCAAATCATAGGAAACGTACAAGCTTTAACTTGTTAGAGACGTTGACAAAATATAACAAATAAAAAATAAATTAAGAAACTTTGAATACTTAACGGGTTTAATGACCAGTAAGAACAAGTAAGAAGGCTCTAGTCGACTAAGCTCGACTATAAGATACCCTTAACCCTTGACCATATAGACGGAAAGACGGTCGGGCTGACAGACATACACATATGGCTATGTACTTCTGTAACATGATTGATGGTTTCATATCTCCGGTAAAAATTTCACAGTTCATTATTTTGTTAATAGTTTCAATCCTCATTTTCAATTTTTTTAAATTAAAGATTTTTTTGTTATAGATTACATCTGTATATCGTAAACCTGAAAAGTTATCGAAAATTTGAAATAAAGTTGCTATGCCTAGGGATAAGGAGAGCTAATATCCAAAATGTGGAGTCTCCAGCTTCTGTAATTCCTGAGATCGACGCGTTCATACAGACGGACATGGCTAAAACGACTTATGGGGTCGGAGAAGCTTCCTTCTCCCTGTTACATACTTTTGCACAAAACCATTATACCCTTTTTTACCCATTTCATGGGTTAAGGGTATAAAAAGAGGATATTATTATGTGCGTCTAATTTATCTTTTAAAGAAAACTTTTGCAGCACTTTGCCACATAACTTTATATGTTCGATAATGCCTAATAATAATGCCAAATATTTTCTTTACTTGCAAAACCCACTTATTTTGCACAGTAAAATTTTTTAAAAGATTATGCATTTGTATGACAGTCATGTATATGATAGCAAAAATATGAGATTGACTAAAAATTCAGCTCGTTAGCTCAGAAACTAAGAACTATTTTAAATAGAAATAGACGAACAGACAGACTGTAAATCAACTCGGCTCGCGAAGCTAATGAGAAATGCTTCGGATATGCTTCATTCTATGAATTATCCTTTCATGACAAAATTGATGTACAATTTCAAAACTTAATCAAGAAAACCACCATAATATACTCTTCAAGTAGAATTATTTATTATAAATTATATATTATAAACACAAGTAATATAAAAACAAAACAATAAATATTTGCTTTTTGCTTTAATTTTATAAAAAAATCATCTATTGAGCAGTCTTTGGAAGAAGCAAACTCTTTTTGCACTTATTACACAGCATTCAGATTCTTCAGAACTCAGAATTTGACTTTTCTCGTTTAGAGCTACTTTTGTGGCAAATCCTTGCACACAAAAAAAGTGCTATATACGTATGTATATACATATATAAACCAATTCCTAACCATCTACCCTCTCACCTACCTCTTAAATCGTCCTTGCTACACCTCAACTCCTTTCCATTCTCTTGCGTTCCGTTCCGTTTGTAAGTGCAGTTACACTTCCAGACTTGGTTTAGTATATAAATATAAATCATCATTGCTTTGGAGCTTGCATTGCGTCCTCGTTCATATATATATATATATATATATATATACAAGCTTCTCCAAGTGTCCCTGACTACTTTTTGTCAAGCAGCTGGGCTTCTTCCCCCTCTGATTATGATTGCAATACCGCCTTTTTTTTTTGTTTTCACTTCCAGTAGCAGTTTTTTCTTGACTTTCTCCTCTCTTTATTGTTTTCCTGGTAGCTGGCTTTCTTTTCTTACGTTCCCCCCTCCCAGAATCTCCTTGAACCGTCCTTTGAAATTTTGTTTATGAATGATATCTGCCGCTCATATTTTATATGACCCTAATGGCGGCCGTTTTGCCAATGTTTTTAGTCGCTTTAATTGACCGTATGACCTACAAGAGCTAAAGAATGTAAAATCAGGGCGATAAAACAGCCATAAAATTATACATATCCAAATATTTTATTGCATAGTGTTA
>JAWNNT010000036.1:0-22046 GCA_035044645.1 Scaptomyza parva
GTAAAAATTTCATTAAAATCGGTTGAGAAACACCGAAGATATGAAACAATCAAGCATTGGTACAGAAGTACACAGCCATATGTGTGTGTCTGTTAGCCCGACTGTCTGTCCGTCTGAATAGTCAAGGGTTAAGGGTATCTTCTAGTCGAGCTTACTCGACTAGAGCCTTCTTACGTGTTTTATGTCTGCTTTTTAAAATTATTTGCGAAACGGAGAACATCAGTCCTGTGGCTTACAAGTAAGATTTTTTTATGAACATTGTGTGTTTTAAACAATTTGTTTTTATGGTTTAACAAACTTTTCCTGAATATAATTATATAGATTCTAAATATTTTTTAATACTTTTCCTAAATAGAATTATAGAGGGGATTAGCGCACGTGCCTTATCAACCCATTTGCGCAAATTTGCGATTATTTGGTCGCTGAAGTTGCCAGTTCCTCAGATGGCCGCGACTTTATACACAAATGCGTGGATACTATTAATAACATGATTTGGAAATTCAATGTGGTTACTATAGATCGCTTGGTACTCTGTTTGGCTCTGCGAACTCATGAGGGCAACGAGGCTCAGGTTTGTTTGATAATCATACAGTTGTTGCTGCTAAAAGCTTCGGAACTACGCAATCGTGTTCAGGAGTTTTGCAAGGAAAATAATCCCGATCACTGGAAGCAAAGCAATTGGTAGGTAGTATAACTGTATAGTAAACTAACCTTAGCTTTAATCACATTTTTAACTATTTTTTGTACAGGCATGACAAGCATCTATCGTTTCACCAAAGCTATCCCGAAAAGTTTGCACCGGACGAGTCCGCATCGCAAATACCACTGCCTGTTTACTTTAGCAATGTGTGTCTGCGATTTTTGCCCGTTCTCGATGTGTTTGTTCATCGGTTTATTGAGTTAACAATTGTTATTGACCGGCTTTTATTTCCCCAACACTGTATCGATAGCCAGCTTGCAAATCGGTCCCTCAGGGATGGGTGCTGGATACAGTGTTGGCCGGTGTAACAAAAATTTATATTTTTATACCCTTAACCCATGAAATGGGTAAAAAAAGGGTATAATGTTTTTGTGCAAAGGTATGTAACAGGCAGAAGGAAGCTTCTCCGACCCCATAAAGTATATATATTCTTGATCAGCATCAACAGCCGAGTCGATTTAGCCATGTCCGTCTGTCCGTATGTATGAGCGCGTCGATCTCAGAAACTACAAAAGCTAGAGACTCCAGATTTTGGATATGAACTCTCCTAATCCCTAGGCATGACAAGTTTGTTTCAAATTTTCGATAACTTTTCAGGTTTACGATATACACATGTAATCAATAACAAAAAATTCTTGAATTTCAAAAAACTGAGGATTGAAGAATATATATATAAGAAAAATAATGAACTTCTGTAAAAATTTCATTAAAATCGGTTAAGAAACACCGGAGATATGAAGCCATCAAGCATTGGTTCAGTAGTACATGTACATATGAGTATGTCTGTCAGCCCGACCGTCTGTCCGTCTGTATGATCAAGGGTTAAGGGTATCTTCTAGTCGAGCGTACTCGACTAGAGCCTTCTTACTTGTTTTCATATGAATAACTAAACAAAATCAAGCGGGTAGATGGTAAATCTTTACAGAATCGAACAACTATAGGACATACAAAGGTAAAAAGCTGGAAACATTTACCCCCAATGCGCCCTCCCTACCTATGGGTCGGTATTTTTGCAGTTCATTGCCGACCCCCTATACACTACAACACTATCAACAACAACTTACCCCGACATCAACACATAATCGTCCCACCCACCCATAAATTTCTATTCACACATGTTATATAAACAGTACATACTTATATTTATTCATTTAAAGCTATACATGGTTTTCTTAAATTAAATTTACTTTATATAAATAAATAAGAAGAATGGATAAATGTATTTAAATAAATATATAAACAAAAATTAACACGAACTAATAAACATAAACTATTTAAACGACACACGAAACATAGAAAGAGTAATTAACTAAATGATATTAAATAAATATTAAATAAATAGGGGCGGGCATAAATGGTTACATTAATAATTTAACTAACTTTGCTAGATAACTTTGGCCTTTGACAATCGGCCGCGTCCCACTGTGCCTGTGACGGCAGCTGTTTGGCTTTGCGCAAGCACTGACGAACAATTCTTTATGTACTATCACAAACTTGATAACCCCTTGGCGGGTTTGTTGATCCTTATCCCTTCGTCTCCTGAAAATGCTCTGGCCTCTTGTAATTGCCTGATCCACTGCTGGTGTCCGTGGAGCTGCGGACTGGATGGGCTGATTTTGTCCAGTGTTCGGAGCGTATCTTCTCCCTTCACTGTCACCAACTCGTTCCACGATTTTATTTTTGTTTCTTTTTTATTTGTTTTAATTTCGGATATAAAAAAAAAGTGGATAATTTTTTTATTTCTATGCGAGCAGAAAAACTATATGTCTGCTACCGCATGCTCACAAAATTAGCTAACTCATCTTTTCCTTTTTTCTCCTTTTTTACCCCTCTTTTGCCATCCTCCTAAAACGCCGACAACTATCGCATGTTATCGCCTATCTCTAACCCTTGTTCGACATCCCCAAACATCGATAGTCCAATCGCCGACCATAACACCACACTCCGGTTCGCTCGTGTGCGCTGCGAACAGGAGTGCTAAAGGAAGGCGTCTGCTCGCCAAGCTGCCCAACGAAGGCCATCGCCCACGCCCTGAGATTACGAGTCTCATGCTCTACAAACTGAGCTAGCCGGGCACAGATCCAACGCTCGGGGGTCACTGTTTGAGATTCTAGCATGGAACACCTCGATCGGATTTCCCTGAAGTGTCTCCAGCTCGTATAAAGCGAGGCCAGGTAGTTGTCTTTAGTAGCCAGTTGTGAGTGTAAGTCCTGCACCTTGGCCTCTAGTTGCTTTACCATTCTAGAGCTCACCTCACTTAAAGGGCTGCCAGGTTTGCCATGTTCCTGCAATGCTTTTGTCTCCTCCATTGCCAGGGATTTTGGATCCTCTGCTGTGGTGCTTAGCGAAAGCAGGCGTTCACTTTCCTCCAGCCTCGATTGCGATATTGCCGTTGAAGCTGCTGCACTTTGTGTCCGTTCTTCATCCGCTTCTATGGCCGATTCGGAAGCATGTTGCGGCTCATCTGCAAAGTCAGAGACATCATCTGTTGTGCTCTGATTGCTAAGACTTTTGCCTTCCTCCTGGGCATGAAGGGACATCTCCACTTCCACCTCAGGCTCAACCTCAGCCTCCACATCTTCATGTCTCGAGTGAATCGCTTTTCTATTCTCCAAAGGTAAACTTATATCGAAATCATCATCGTGCTCTTCAGACAACCTTGCTTGATCCTTTGGAGTGTTGACATCATCTTTTCTCTCATCATTATCATCAACCACAAAATGCTGAGCCAAGTGTCCACCAGAGAGCTGTGCATCATCAATGCGAAATTCGGCAGCATTTTCGCTACTTTCAGTTTTGGCACTTAGTTGTGTTTCAATTTGTTTCGTTCTGGCAAAAGCAGCTGCCTCGGACAGCGACTCAAAGTTCGAGTGCAATTGCTCCTCTACCTCACTTAACTCAATCGCCTCCTCGATATCCTCTTCTATACTGCTGCTCGTGGTAGTTGTTGTGGTTGTTGTTACGGCTGTTGGCCTAGATTCGATATCATAGTTGCTTGTCGTGGTTGTGGTTGCTGCGTTCCGTCCTGGCGGTGGACGAACAATTGGCCGTTTCTCTCTCGGACCTGACGGATGTGTATAGAGGCTGCTTTCTCGTATTGCCTGCATGTACTCTAGCATCTCTCGCCTATTTTCCTCTTGAAGTACGGCCATTCCCGTCGCCATAACGGCCTGGAATGTTTCTCGCGCCTCTGTCAAAGCCGAATTTATTGCGGCTCTCAGCTTGGCGTCGTGTCTTGGGATAATGTGGTTAGTGGTTTACGTGCTTGAGAGGTCGAACGAGTGATAGGAGCCATTAATTCGGCCCCTCTACTCCGATTGAAATCTGCGCTACGCTTAATTCTTCTCTGCTCCTCTATAATTTCTTTCTCTCCACGCATTTTCTTTCTATATCCTATTAAGCTAATTTGTCTCTTTCTTTTTCCAATACTGGGAGGACATATAATTACGGGGTGAGACGAACATGAAACATGATACGGGTATGGTAAGTGTTGTGTGTACCTACATTGGTCCTAATTCTAAAATTGTCCTACACCTATATCACAGTTGGGCTATTGAAACTAAAATATGGACATTTACCTACATGGCCTGGCAGGAAACGGAATGCCGGTCCTGAAGGACATGACACGGACCTTGGCCTCGACACATGTAGACGTATAAGTTAATTTGAAGTGAATTATGGATATTTACATACATGGCCTGGCAGGAAACGCAATGCCGGTCCTGAAGGACATGACACGGACCTTAGCCTCGACGCATATACACGTAATAGTTAAGTTGAACGGAAATATGGATATTTGCATATACATATATACATACACATATACGTAATAATACTATAAACTGGACATATACTGTGACTCCACTAGCGTCTTTCATTATGTTTTCTTGTTTGGCCGCCATTTGTTATGGACCGGCTTTTATTTACCCCAACACTGTATCGATAGCCAGCTAGCAAATCGGTCCCTCAGGGATGGATGCGACCTGGATACCGTGTTGGCCGGTGTAACAAAAATTTATATTTTTATACCCTTAACCCATGAAATGGGTAAAAAAAGGGTATAATGTTTTTGTGCAAAGGTATGTAACAGGCAGAAGGAAGCTTCTCCGACCCCACAAAGTATATATATTCTTGATCAGCATCAACAGCCGAGTCGATTTAGCCATGTCCGTCTGTCCGTATGTATGAGCGCGTCGATCTCAGAAACTACAAAAGCTAGAGACTCCAGATTTTGGATATGAACTCTCCTAATCCCTAGGCATGACAAGTTTGTTTCAAATTTTCGATAACTTTTCAGGTTTACGATATACACATGTAATCAATAACAAAAAATTCTTGAATTTCAAAAAACTGAAAATGAGGATTGAAGAATATATATATAAGAAAAATAATGAACTTCTGTAAAAATTTCATTAAAATCGGTTAAGAAACACCGGAGATATGAAGCCATCAAGCATTGGTTCAGTAGTACATGTACATATGAGTATGTCTGTCAGCCCGACCGTCTGTCCGTCTGTATGATCAAGGGTTAAGGGTATTTTCTAGTCGAGCGTACTCGACTAGAGCCTTCTTACTTGTTTTCATATGAATAACTAAACAAAATCAAGCGGGTAGATGGTAAATCTTTACAGAATCGAACAACTATAGGACATACAAAGGTAAAAAGCTGGAAACATTTACCCCCAATGCGCCCTCCCTACCTATGGGTCGGTATTTTTGCAGTTCATTGCCGACCCCCTATACACTACAACACTATCAACAACAACTTACCCCGACATCAACACATAATCGTCCCACCCACCCATAAATTTCTATTCACACATGTTATATAAACAGTACATACTTATATTTATTCATTTAAAGCTATACATGGTTTTCTTAAATTAAATTTACTTTATATAAATAAATAAGAAGAATGGATAAATGTATTTAAATAAATATATAAACAAAAATTAACACGAACTAATAAACATAAACTATTTAAACGACACACGAAACATAGAAAGAGTAATTAACTAAATGATATTAAATAAATATTAAATAAATAGGGGCGGGCATAAATGGTTACATTAATAATTTAACTAACTTTGCTAGATAACTTTGGCCTTTGACAATCGGCCGCGTCCCACTGTGCCTGTGACGGCAGCTGTTTGGCTTTGCGCAAGCACTGACGAACAATTCTTTATGTACTATCACAAACTTGATAACCCCTTGGCGGGTTTGTTGATCCTTATCCCTTCGTCTCCTGAAAATGCTCTGGCCTCTTGTAATTGCCTGATCCACTGCTGGTGTCCGTGGAGCTGCGGACTGGATGGGCTGATTTTGTCCAGTGTTCGGAGCGTATCTTCTCCCTTCACTGTCACCAACTCGTTCCACGATTTTATTTTTGTTTCTTTTTTATTTGTTTTAATTTCGGATATAAAAAAAAAGTGGATAATTTTTTTATTTCTATGCGAGCAGAAAAACTATATGTCTGCTACCGCATGCTCACAAAATTAGCTAACTCATCTTTTCCTTTTTTCTCCTTTTTTACCCCTCTTTTGCCATCCTCCTAAAACGCCGACACCTATCGCATGTTATCGCCTATCTCTAACCCTTGTTCGACATCCCCAAACATCGATAGTCCAATCGCCGACCATAACACCACACTCCGGTTCGCTCGTGTGCGCTGCGAACAGGAGTGCTAAAGGAAGGCGTCTGCTCGCCAAGCTGCCCAACGAAGGCCATCGCCCACGCCCTGAGATTACGAGTCTCATGCTCTACAAACTGAGCTAGCCGGGCACAGATCCAACGCTCGGGGGTCACTGTTTGAGATTCTAGCATGGAACACCTCGATCGGATTTCCCTGAAGTGTCTCCAGCTCGTATAAAGCGAGGCCAGGTAGTTGTCTTTAGTAGCCAGTTGTGAGTGTAAGTCCTGCACCTTGGCCTCTAGTTGCTTTACCATTCTAGAGCTCACCTCACTTAAAGGGCTGCCAGGTTTGCCATGTTCCTGCAATGCTTTTGTCTCCTCCATTGCCAGGGATTTTGGATCCTCTGCTGTGGTGCTTAGCGAAAGCAGGCGTTCACTTTCCTCCAGCCTCGATTGCGATATTGCCGTTGAAGCTGCTGCACTTTGTGTCCGTTCTTCATCCGCTTCTATGGCCGATTCGGAAGCATGTTGCGGCTCATCTGCAAAGTCAGAGACATCATCTGTTGTGCTCTGATTGCTAAGACTTTTGCCTTCCTCCTGGGCATGAAGGGACATCTCCACTTCCACCTCAGGCTCAACCTCAGCCTCCACATCTTCATGTCTCGAGTGAATCGCTTTTCTATTCTCCAAAGGTAAACTTATATCGAAATCATCATCGTGCTCTTCAGACAACCTTGCTTGATCCTTTGGAGTGTTGACATAATCTTTTCTTTCATCATTATCATTAACCACAAAATGCTGAGCCAAGTGTCCACCAGAGAGCTGTGCATCATCAATGCGAAATTCGGCAGCATTTTCGCTACTTTCAGTTTTGGCACTTAGTTGTGTTTCAATTTGTATCGTTCTGGCAAAAGCAGCTGCCTCGGACAGCGACTCAAAGTTCGAGTGCAATTGCTCCTCTACCTCACTTAACTCAATCGCCTCCTCGATATCCTCTTCTATACTGCTGCTCGTGGTAGTTGTTGTGGTTGTTGTTACGGCTGTTGGCCTAGATTCGATATCATAGTTGCTTGTCGTGGTTGTGGTTGCTGCGTTCCGTCCTGGCGGTGGACGAACAATTGGCCGTTTCTCTCTCGGACCTGACGGATGTGTATAGAGGCTGCTTTCTCGTATTGCCTGCATGTACTCTACTCATCTCTCGCCTATTTTCCTCTTGAAGTACGGCCATTCCCGTCGCCATAACGGCCTGGAATGTTTCTCGCGCCTCTGTCAAAGCCGAATTTATTGCGGCTCTCAGCTTGGCGTCGTGTCTTGGGATGATGTGGTTAGTGGTTTACGTGCTTGAGAGGTCGAACGAGTGATAGGAGCCATTAATTCGGCCCCTCTACTCCGATTGAAATCTGCGCTACGCTTAATTCTTCTCTGCTCCTCTATAATTTCTTTCTCTCCACGCATTTTCTTTCTATATCCTATTAAGCTAATTTGTCTCTTTCTTTTTCCAATACTGGGACGACATATAATTACGGGGTGAGACGAACATGAAACATGATACGGGTATGGTAAGTGTTGTGTGTACCTACATTGGTCCTAATTCTAAAATTGTCCTACACCTATATCACAGTTGGGCTATTGAAACTAAAATATGGACATTTACCTACATGGCCTGGCAGGAAACGGAATGCCGGTCCTGAAGGACATGACACGGACCTTGGCCTCGACACATGTAGACGTATAAGTTAATTTGAAGTGAATTATGGATATTTACATACATGGCCTGGCAGGAAACGCAATGCCGGTCCTGAAGGACATGACACGGACCTTAGCCTCGACGCATATACACGTAATAGTTAAGTTGAACGGAAATATGGATATTTGCATATACATATATACATACACATATACGTAATAATACTATAAACTGGACATATACTGTGACTCCACTAGCGTCTTTCATTATGTTTTCTTGTTTGGGCGCCATTTGTTATGGACCGGCTTTTATTTACCCCAACACTGTATCGATAGCCAGCTAGCAAATCGGTCCCTCAGGGATGGATGCGACCTGGATACCGTGTTGGCCGGTGTAACAAAAATTTATATTTTTATACCCTTAACCCATGAAATGGGTAAAAAAAGGGTATAATGTTTTTGTGCAAAGGTATGTAACAGGCAGAAGGAAGCTTCTCCGACCCCATAAAGTATATATATTCTTGATCAGCATCAACAGCCGAGTCGATTTAGCCATGTCCGTCTGTCCGTATGTATGAGCGCGTCGATCTCAGAAACTACAAAAGCTAGAGACTCCAGATTTTGGATATGAACTCTCCTAATCCCTAGGCATGACAAGTTTGTTTCAAATTTCGATAACTTTTCAGGTTTACGATATACACATGTAATCAATAACAAAAAATTCTTGAATTTCAAAAAACTGAAAATGAGGATTGAAGAATATATATATAAGAAAAATAATGAACTTCTGTAAAAATTTCATTAAAATCGGTTAAGAGACACCGGAGATATGAAGCCATCGAGCATTGGTTCAGTAGTACATGTACATATGAGTATGTCTGTCAGCCCGACCGTCTGTATGATCAAGGGTTAAGGGTATTTTCTAGTCGAGCGTACTCGACTAGAGCCTTCTTTCTTGTTTTCATATGAATAACTAAACAAAATCAAGCGGGTAGATGGTAAATCTTTACAGAATCGAACAACTATAGGACATACAAAGGTAAAAAGCTGGAAACATTTACCCCCAATGCGCCCTCCCTACCTATGGGTCGGTATTTTTGCAGTTCATTGCCGACCCCCTATACACTACAACACTATCAACAACAACTTACCCCGACATCAACACATAATCGTCCCACCCACCCATAAATTTCTATTCACACATGTTATATAAACAGTACATACTTATATTTATTCATTTAAAGCTATACATGGTTTTCTTAAATTAAATTTACTTTATATAAATAAATAAGAAGAATGGATAAATGTATTTAAATAAATATATAAACAAAAATTAACACGAACTAATAAACATAAACTATTTAAACGACACACGAAACATAGAAAGAGTAATTAACTAAATGATATTAAATAAATATTAAATAAATAGGGGCGGGCATAAATGGTTACATTAATAATTTAACTAACTTTGCTAGCTAACTTTGGCCTTTGACAATCGGCCGCGTCCCACTGTGCCTGTGACGGCAGCTGTTTGGCTTTGCGCAAGCGCTGACGAACAATTCTTTATGTACTATCACAAACTTGATAACCCCTTGGCGGGTTTGTTGATCCTTATCCCTTCGTCTCCTGAAAATGCTCTGGCCTCTTGTAATTGCCTGATCCACTGCTGGTGTCCGTGGAGCTGCGGACTGGATGGGCTGATTTTGTCCAGTGTTCGGAGCGTATCTTCTCCCTTCACTGTCACCAACTCGTTCCACGATTTTATTTTTGTTTCTTTTTTATTTGTTTTAACTTCGGATATAAAAAAAAAGTGGATAATTTTTTTATTTCTATGCGAGCAGAAAAACTATATGTCTGCTACCGCATGCTCACAAAATTAGCTAACTCATCTTTTCCTTTTTTCTCCTTTTTTACCCCTCTTTTGCCATCCTCCTAAAACGCCGACACCTATCGCATGTTATCGCCTATCTCTAACCCTTGTTCGACATCCCCAAACATCGATAGTCCAATCGCCGACCATAACACCACACTCCGGTTCGCTCGTGTGCGCTGCGAACAGGAGTGCTAAAGGAAGGCGTCTGCTCGCCAAGCTGCCCAACGAAGGCCATCGCCCACGCCCTGAGATTACGAGTCTCATGCTCTACAAACTGAGCTAGCCGGGCACAGATCCAACGCTCGGGGGTCACTGTTTGAGATTCTAGCATGGAACACCTCGATCGGATTTCCCTGAAGTGTCTCCAGCTCGTATAAAGCGAGGCCAGGTAGTTGTCTTTAGTAGCCAGTTGTGAGTGTAAGTCCTGCACCTTGGCCTCTAGTTGCTTTACCATTCTAGAGCTCACCTCACTTAAAGGGCTGCCAGGTTTGCCATGTTCCTGCAATGCTTTTGTCTCCTCCATTGCCAGGGATTTTGGATCCTCTGCTGTGGTGCTTAGCGAAAGCAGGCGTTCACTTTCCTCCAGCCTCGATTGCGATATTGCCGTTGAAGCTGCTGCACTTTGTGTCCGTTCTTCATCCGCTTCTATGGCCGATTCGGAAGCATGTTGCGGCTCATCTGCAAAGTCAGAGACATCATCTGTTGTGCTCTGATTGCTAAGACTTTTGCCTTCCTCCTGGGCATGAAGGGACATCTCCACTTCCACCTCAGGCTCAACCTCAGCCTCCACATCTTCATGTCTCGAGTGAATCGCTTTTCTATTCTCCAAAGGTAAACTTATATCGAAATCATCATCGTGCTCTTCAGACAACCTTGCTTGATCCTTTGGAGTGTTGACATCAACCACAAAATGCTGAGCCAAGTGTCCACCAGAGAGCTGTGCATCATCAATGCGAAATTCGGCAGCATTTTCGCTACTTTCAGTTTTGGCACTTAGTTGTGTTTCAATTTGTTTCGTTCTGGCAAAAGCAGCTGCCTCGGACAGCGACTCAAAGTTCGAGTGCAATTGCTCCTCTACCTCACTTAACTCAATCGCCTCCTCGATATCCTCTTCTATACTGCTGCTCGTGGTAGTTGTTGTGGTTGTTGTTACGGCTGTTGGCCTAGATTCGATATCATAGTTGCTTGTCGTGGTTGTGGTTGCTGCGTTCCGTCCTGGCGGTGGACGAACAATTGGCCGTTTCTCTCTCGGACCTGACGGATGTGTATAGAGGCTGCTTTCTCGTATTGCCTGCATGTACTCTAGCATCTCTCGCCTATTTTCCTCTTGAAGTACGGCCATTCCCGTCGCCATAACGGCCTGGAATGTTTCTCGCGCCTCTGTCAAAGCCGAATTTATTGCGGCTCTCAGCTTGGCGTCGTGTCTTGGGATGATGTGGTTAGTGGTTTACGTGCTTGAGAGGTCGAACGAGTGATAGGAGCCATTAATTCGGCCCCTCTACTCCGATTGAAATCTGCGCTACGCTTAATTCTTCTCTGCTCCTCTATAATTTCTTTCTCTCCACGCATTTTCTTTCTATATCCTATTAAGCTAATTTGTCTCTTTCTTTTTCCAATACTGGGACGACATATAATTACGGGGTGAGACGAACATGAAACATGATACGGGTATGGTAAGTGTTGTGTGTACCTACATTGGTCCTAATTCTAAAATTGTCCTACACCTATATCACAGTTGGGCTATTGAAACTAAAATATGGACATTTACCTACATGGCCTGGCAGGAAACGGAATGCCGGTCCTGAAGGACATGACACGGACCTTGGCCTCGACACATGTAGACGTATAAGTTAATTTGAAGTGAATTATGGATATTTACATACATGGCCTGGCAGGAAACGCAATGCCGGTCCTGAAGGACATGACACGGACCTTAGCCTCGACGCATATACACGTAATAGTTAAGTTGAACGGAAATATGGATATTTGCATATACATATATACATACACATATACGTAATAATACTATAAACTGGACATATACTGTGACTCCACTAGCGTCTTTCATTATGTTTTCTTGTTTGGGCGCCATTTGTTATGGACCGGCTTTTATTTACCCCAACACTGTATCGATAGCCAGCTAGCAAATCGGTCCCTCAGGGATGGATGCGACCTGGATACCGTGTTGGCCGGTGTAACAAAAATTTATATTTTTATACCCTTAACCCATGAAATGGGTAAAA
The DNA here is from genome assembly GCA_035044645.1 of Scaptomyza parva. Taxonomy (NCBI): domain Eukaryota; kingdom Metazoa; phylum Arthropoda; class Insecta; order Diptera; family Drosophilidae; genus Scaptomyza; species Scaptomyza parva. The sequence goes on from JAWNNT010000036.1 coordinate 12,134, forward strand.
AAAGGGTATAATGTTTTTGTGCAAAGGTATGTAACAGGCAGAAGGAAGCTTCTCCGACCCCATAAAGTATATATATTCTTGATCAGCATCAACAGCCGAGTCGATTTAGCCATGTCCGTCTGTCCGTATGTATGAGCGCGTCGATCTCAGAAACTACAAAAGCTATAGACTCCAGATTTTGGATATGAACTCTCCTAATCCCTAGGCATGACAAGTTTGTTTCAAATTTTCGATAACTTTTCAGGTTTACGATATACACATGTAATCAATAACAAAAAATTCTTGAATTTCAAAAAACTGAAAATGAGGATTGAAGAATATATATATAAGAAAAATAATGAACTTCTGTAAAAATTTCATTAAAATCGGTTAAGAAACACCGGAGATATGAAGCCATCAAGCATTGGCTCAGTAGTACATGTACATATGAGTATGTCTGTCAGCCCGACCGTCTGTCCGTCTGTATGATCAAGGGTTAAGGGTATCTTCTAGTCGAGCGTACTCGACTAGAGCCTTCTTACTTGTTTTCATATGAATAACTAAACAAAATCAAGCGGGTAGATGGTAAATCTTTACAGAATCGAACAACTATAGGACATACAAAGGTAAAAAGCTGGAAACATTTACCCCCAATGCGCCCTCCCTACCTATGGGTCGGTATTTTTGCAGTTCATTGCCGACCCCCTATACACTACAACACTATCAACAACAACTTACCCCGACATCAACACATAATCGTCCCACCCACCCATAAATTTCTATTCACACATGTTATATAAACAGTACATACTTATATTTATTCATTTAAAGCTATACATGGTTTTCTTAAATTAAATTTACTTTATATAAATAAATAAGAAGAATGGATAAATGTATTTAAATAAATATATAAACAAAAATTAACACGAACTAATAAACATAAACTATTTAAACGACACACGAAACATAGAAAGAGTAATTAACTAAATGATATTAAATAAATATTAAATAAATAGGGGCGGGCATAAATGGTTACATTAATAATTTAACTAACTTTGCTAGCTAACTTTGGCCTTTGACAATCGGCCGCGTCCCACTGTGCCTGTGACGGCAGCTGTTTGGCTTTGCGCAAGCGCTGACGAACAATTCTTTATGTACTATCACAAACTTGATAACCCCTTGGCGGGTTTGTTGATCCTTATCCCTTCGTCTCCTGCAAATGCTCTGGCCTCTTGTAATTGCCTGATCCACTGCTGGTGTCCGTGGAGCTGCGGACTGGATGGGCTGATTTTGTCCAGTGTTCGGAGCGTATCTTCTCCCTTCACTGTCACCAACTCGTTCCACGATTTTATTTTTGTTTCTTTTTTATTTGTTTTAATTTCGGATATAAAAAAAAAGTGGATAATTTTTTTATTTCTATGCGAGCAGAAAAACTATATGTCTGCTACCGCATGCTCACAAAATTAGCTAACTCATCTTTTCCTTTTTTCTCCTTTTTTACCCCTCTTTTGCCATCCTCCTAAAACGCCGACACCTATCGCATGTTATCGCCTATCTCTAACCCTTGTTCGACATCCCCAAACATCGATAGTCCAATCGCCGACCATAACACCACACTCCGGTTCGCTCGTGTGCGCTGCGAACAGGAGTGCTAAAGGAAGGCGTCTGCTCGCCAAGCTGCCCAACGAAGGCCATCGCCCACGCCCTGAGATTACGAGTCTCATGCTCTACAAACTGAGCTAGCCGGGCACAGATCCAACGCTCGGGGGTCACTGTTTGAGATTCTAGCATGGAACACCTCGATCGGATTTCCCTGAAGTGTCTCCAGCTCGTATAAAGCGAGGCCAGGTAGTTGTCTTTAGTAGCCAGTTGTGAGTGTAAGTCCTGCACCTTGGCCTCTAGTTGCTTTACCATTCTAGAGCTCACCTCACTTAAAGGGCTGCCAGGTTTGCCATGTTCCTGCAATGCTTTTGTCTCCTCCATTGCCAGGGATTTTGGATCCTCTGCTGTGGTGCTTAGCGAAAGCAGGCGTTCACTTTCCTCCAGCCTCGATTGCGATATTGCCGTTGAAGCTGCTGCACTTTGTGTCCGTTCTTCATCCGCTTCTATGGCCGATTCGGAAGCATGTTGCGGCTCATCTGCAAAGTCAGAGACATCATCTGTTGTGCTCTGATTGCTAAGACTTTTGCCTTCCTCCTGGGCATGAAGGGACATCTCCACTTCCACCTCAGGCTCAACCTCAGCCTCCACATCTTCATGTCTCGAGTGAATCGCTTTTCTATTCTCCAAAGGTAAACTTATATCGAAATCATCATCGTGCTCTTCAGACAACCTTGCTTGATCCTTTGGAGTGTTGACATCATCTTTTCTCTCATCATTATCATCAACCACAAAATGCTGAGCCAAGTGTCCACCAGAGAGCTGTGCATCATCAATGCGAAATTCGGCAGCATTTTCGCTACTTTCAGTTTTGGCACTTAGTTGTGTTTCAATTTGTTTCGTTCTGGCAAAAGCAGCTGCCTCGGACAGCGACTCAAAGTTCGAGTGCAAATGCTCCTCTACCTCACTTAACTCAATCGCCTCCTCGATATCCTCTTCTATACTGCTGCTCGTGGTAGTTGTTGTGGTTGTTGTTACGGCTGTTGGCCTAGATTCGATATCATAGTTGCTTGTCGTGGTTGTGGTTGCTGCGTTCCGTCCTGGCGGTGGACGAACAATTGGCCGTTTCTCTCTCGGACCTGACGGATGTGTATAGAGGCTGCTTTCTCGTATTGCCTGCATGTACTCTAGCATCTCTCGCCTATTTTCCTCTTGAAGTACGGCCATTCCCGTCGCCATAACGGCCTGGAATGTTTCTCGCGCCTCTGTCAAAGCCGAATTTATTGCGGCTCTCAGCTTGGCGTCGTGTCTTGGGATGATGTGGTTAGTGGTTTACGTGCTTGAGAGGTCGAACGAGTGATAGGAGCCATTAATTCGGCCCCTCTACTCCGATTGAAATCTGCGCTACGCTTAATTCTTCTCTGCTCCTCTATAATTTCTTTCTCTCCACGCATTTTCTTTCTATATCCTATTAAGCTAATTTGTCTCTTTCTTTTTCCAATACTGGGACGACATATAATTACGGGGTGAGACGAACATGAAACATGATACGGGTATGGTAAGTGTTGTGTGTACCTACATTGGTCCTAATTCTAAAATTGTCCTACACCTATATCACAGTTGGGCTATTGAAACTAAAATATGGACATTTACCTACATGGCCTGGCAGGAAACGGAATGCCGGTCCTGAAGGACATGACACGGACCTTGGCCTCGACACATGTAGACGTATAAGTTAATTTGAAGTGAATTATGGATATTTACATACATGGCCTGGCAGGAAACGCAATGCCGGTCCTGAAGGACATGACACGGACCTTAGCCTCGACGCATATACACGTAATAGTTAAGTTGAACGGAAATATGGATATTTGCATATACATATATACATACACATATACGTAATAATACTATAAACTGGACATATACTGTGACTCCACTAGCGTCTTTCATTATGTTTTCTTGTTTGGCCGCCATTTGTTATGGACCGGCTTTTATTTACCCCAACACTGTATCGATAGCCAGCTAGCAAATCGGTCCCTCAGGGATGGATGCGACCTGGATACCGTGTTGGCCGGTGTAACAAAAATTTATATTTTTATACCCTTAACCCATGAAATGGGTAAAAAAAGGGTATAATGTTTTTGTGCAAAGGTATGTAACAGGCAGAAGGAAGCTTCTCCGACCCCATAAAGTATATATATTCTTGATCAGCATCAACAGCCGAGTCGATTTAGCCATGTCCGTCTGTCCGTATGTATGAGCGCGTCGATCTCAGAAACTACAAAAGCTAGAGACTCCAGATTTTGGATATGAACTCTCCTAATCCCTAGACAAGTTTGTTTCAAATTTTCGATAACTTTTCAGGTTTACGATATACACATGTAATCAATAACAAAAAATTCTTGAATTTCAAAAAACTGAAAATGAGGATTGAAGAATATATATATAAGAAAAATAATGAACTTCTGTAAAAATTTCAAATTTCAAATCAAGCGGGTAGATGGTAAATCTTTACAGAATCAAACAACTATAGGACATACAAAGGTAAAAAGCTGGAAATTTACCCCCAATGCGCCCTCCCTACCTATGGGTCGGTATTTTTGCAGTTCATTGCCGACCCCCTATACACTACAACACTATCAACAACAACTTACCCCGACATCAACACATAATCGTCCCACCCACCCATAAATTTCTATTCACACATGTTATATAAACAGTACATACTTATATTTATTCATTTAAAGCTATACATGGTTTTCTTAAATTAAATTTACTTTATATAAATAAATAAGAAGAATGGATAAATGTATTTAAATAAATATATAAACAAAAATTAACACGAACTAATAAACATAAACTATTTAAACGACACACGAAACATAGAAAGAGTAATTAACTAAGGCATAAATGGTTACATTAATAATTTAACTAAGGCTAACTTTGGCCTTTGACAATCAGCCGCGGCCCACTGTGCCTGTGACGGCAGCTGTTTGGCTTTGCGCAAGCGCTGACGAACAATTCTTTATGTACTATCACAAACTTGATAACCCCTTGGCGGGTTTGTTGATCCTTATCCCTTCGTCTCCTGCAAATGCTCTGGCCTCTTGTAATTGCCTGATCAACTGCTGGTGTCCGTGGAGCTGCGGACTGGATGGGCTGATTTTGTCCAGTGTTCGGAGCGTATCTTCTCCCTTCACTGTCACCAACTCGTTCCACGATTTTATTTTTGCATGCTCACAAAATTAGCTAATTCATCTTTTCCTTTTCTCTCCTTTTTTACCCCTCTTTTGCCATCCACCTATCGCATGTTATCGCCTATCTCTAACCCTCGTTCGACATCCCCAAACATCGATAGTCCAATCGCCGACCATAACACAATTCCCAATGTGCACCAAGTACTGTGCATCATTTTGGACCACTTGAGCATACTGTATAAATTTCATGGTAAGTGTTTTTGCAACTGATTTTATACCAATTCCCGTCAAATTACATTTAAATTAAACTTATTTATTTTTTATTCTGTTTTCAGATCGACCTATTAAGTACTTGTACAATACGTTGCCACTAAGGAAGAAGCTGGTAAGGTACCGCTTCAAATGTGATAAACACCTAGTAATATTTTAATTTCTAACAGGTAAGCGCTATAACAAGCGCTTTTAGTGAAATACGTCCGGCCAACTGGAGCGTCAGTGAGCCCTATAAAGTTTATTTGCAGAGTCAGAACACGTTATGGACGCCCGAACTGAATTATTACATGAAGGAGAAACCCAATGCCGTAGCGGGCATAGCAATATTCCTGTACGAAATGCTAGAAACTGTAGACAAGCAGCATGGACCCAAGACCCTGGAGTATATACACTTATATGAAATAATTTTTTTTTAGCTATCACATCAAGTACATACACGTAGGCAACATAATCAAAAACGAGTCGGAGGCAATCAAATCAAAACAGTATGATTTAAATAAATATATATAATTGTAAGTCTAAACACGGTTTTAGTTTTTAAAAAAAAAATACAATTCTTTATTCTTAAAACTCGTCTTAACCCTGTGGTGTACCAAATGTAACTGTCTTATGCTAGTGGTTTTATCCATAAGGAAACCTCGCACTTCTGTTTTTATGGTCTGCTTTATCAGTTTCATCTGCTATCTACGCGGGGTTTTTCCATTGGTAATTGCATTCTTTGCCTGCTGTGATTCTAGGAAGGGTGTTGGTATGCTGATGATCCTTTGACCTGCCATCTATGCGGGGTTTTCCTTTGGTAATTGCATTCTTTGCCTGCTATGATTCTAGGAAGGGCGTTGGTATGAGTGTGGACATGAGGGATCAGCGTGATCTGAATATGTCCCTTCCCCGTTCTTTAGTTTGTAAGAATGCTAACGGCTCTGTTTTAGTTATATTATTACTGATATAAACGATTTGTGTAAAATCTGTTATTACATTTGATATTTGGATAGCTTCTAATTGTACCGAACAATTGGTTGCTTTGATAATGTTGTTTCCTAAAATTTTAATCTTATGTGGTATACAGTTTTGATTAAGCGTGGCTTTAGGTAAGTTCCAAGTTAGTATTACATTTGGTTCTATGAAGCTTATTTCATAGTTTTTTCTTGTTTTTGTATATTTACATTCAACTATTGTTTGTTTCAAGATACCGATTATACATTTGTTTGTTATTAATTTCTTTTCTATTGCTGAATAAGTTTTATTCTTATGTAAATAATATTTATCTTCAATATTTTCGGTTAAAATATTTTTTTCTTCGTCTGGATATGGTATAATTGAATATAAAGTTTTTTGTAACATAGTTTTCGGTATATGTGATATTATTATAATTTCATTTGTCTTTGGTTTTATCCAAGTTGATGTCTTTATATTTAACAATTTTTCTGAATCGACATTTAACAAATAATCATGTTTAAGTAATTTTGGGTTAAATATTCCCAAACTGGTCAGTTGCATCCCCATTTCAATGTCTTCGATGTATTCAGTGAATTGTTGTAAGTTAAACAGTAATAGGCTTAATTTTTTGTCCTGTTGTGACATTTCTGTCATGACGTCCATTATTTTTATCCCATGATTGACTGCTTCTATGACTTTGTTAAGTTCGTTTACCTGTATACTATTTGCCTCTAAATCGTATATTTTTTCAGTAAGTTCTGTTTTGTCATCTTCAGTTAATGTGCCAAATAAATATTTGTAACCTTTTCCTACTATATTTAAAAGTCCTCGTTTCTGTCTTTTGATAATTTTTATTTCGTTCATTTCTCTATGAAGTTGTTCTACTAGATATTTTACTTGTGGTAGACCCCCAAAATCATCTGCTTGAGATATTAAATCTTTTTCAGTATTTTCGGTTTTTGTTAAGTTTACTGTTAAACAATGGTATTCGAAATCAGAAGGTATGCTCAATGAGCCTGTTTTAAACAAAACGTACCCGTTTTGTGCTTTTACTTGGTTTATTTCTATACTTTGGGTATTACTCTGAGTTATTGTTATCGTTAGTATTATTATTATTAGCAGATGAACCGGTAGATGAATCTTCCGTAGTTGACCTGAAATTATTGTTGTATTTGCTTATGTTTATTTTCTTTTTCTTTTTGAATTTAGATTTGTAATGTATGATTTTTCTTCCTCTATTTGTTTCTTCGAAATGTTTGCTATCTAACTGTTTAATTATGCCTGTTTTCCTGAATGGATTTGTTGTTTTTGACTTGATAAGTGGCATTTCTCTATAGTTTGTATCTACTTCGTAAGTTTTTCTTTTTTCTTTTTTCGTTTAACTTGTTGATCATTTTAATTTTATTCAATTGGGTATTGTATGCTGGTGATCCGGCATAAATAAAGATATCTGCTGGTGTTCTACCAGTAGTGCTATGTATCGTTTTATGGTTATAAGTGTAAAGTATTATTTCGAATTTTGTTAACTTATTTTCTTCGTTGGTGTCGGTATTAATTATTCTTAATTTTTCGTTGATTGTTTTGTGAAACCGTTCTACGTCTGATATGCCGTTCTTACTTGTTGTGATTTCAATTCTAACCAAATTTTTAATGCTGCACTCATGAATGCTGAGTCTTTGTCTGCTTTTATTTCTAACGGTTTTCCCATTTCGTTGAATACTCTTAACAATGCTCTTTTTGCTTCTAACCAATCTTTACCATTTATTTCTATTAATGTAGCGTATATTGAGTATACGTCTATGCATGATAAAAACTGCTTATTATTGATCATATAAAAATCTATAACGTATTTTTCTCTAGGGCTGAAAACCTCAGGTGTTATTTCATAACTAAATTTGGTGTCCCTGTGTTCCACTTTTGATATATTACAGATTTCACAATCGTTAATTATATTTTGTATTAGTTTTTGGTAGTCTGGGAAATAATATTTTTCTTTAAACATTACTATAGTTTTTTCTATTCCTGGATGTAAGAGTTTTATATGGTCGTTTAATATGGTTTGTTTTAAGTCTGAATAATTTTGGATATCTTTTAATTTTTTTGTGGTTCTCATAGTTTTTATCGGACTCTCTCTTTGCATTATTTCTAAATAACCTTTTTGGAATATTGCGTAGGAATATTCGTGTACGAAGTATATAACGCTGTTTTTTGTACAAAGATATTCTTTTATGATCTCTTTTGCTTTTTCCGTTGTCATTTCTATGTAATTTATAAAAATCTTAGTTTTGTGAAAATATCTTAATTTCTTTATTTCTTCGATGTTTCCTTTTACGAATTCAATTTGGTAATGATAATTATTCAACGGTCTTTCTGTAATTTGAATACAATTTTCATTATCTTCGTATGCGCTATGTATTGTCGCTGCGACGCTGTCTTGGATATCCCCCATGAAATTTTCTTCTAAGTTATTTTCTTCTGTTTTAATTCTTGAAAGTGCATCAGCCACGTGGTTTTTTTTGCCCGGTATATACTTGATTTCATAATCGAATTCGTTTAGTCTTATCTTCCACCTTTGTAACTTCATGTTAGGTTCTTTTATGTTGTTTAACCAAATGAGAGGCTTGTGGTCGCTTAGTATTTCGAAACGTCTACCAAACAGATATGATCTGAAATTTTTGGTTGCCCATATTATTGCTAATAATTCTTTTTCTATCGCTGAGTATTTAATCTCATGCTCGTTTAAAGTTCTACCAGCATAACATATTGGTTTGTGATCTTGTGATAAAACTGCTCCTAACGCATAATTACTAGCGCCTGTAGTGAGTGAAAATTTTTTCTTAAAATCTGGGTATACCAATATTGGGTCTGATATTATGAGTAGTTTTAATTTCTCAAAGGCTTCTTTGTATGTTATTTCATTTTCGTTAACTTTTGCCCCTTTCTTCAGTTTTATTGTCATTGGTTTCACGACTTTTCCGAAATTTGGTATGAATTTTCGGTAAAATCCACATAATCCTAGGAATCTTTTGATTTCTTTCGGAGTCTTAGGGATTGGAAATTCCTTAACTGCTTTTATTTTAATGGGGTTTGGTTTAATTCCCTCAGTTGTTATTATGTGTCCTAGAAACTCAGTTTCTTTTTTCATAAATTCGCACTTATCTAGCTGTAATTTTAGGTTTGCTTCTCTGAGTTTCCTAAAAACTTTCTCTAATGACAGTATGTGTTCTTCCAATGAAGTGGAATACACTATTATGTCGTCCATGTAAACTAGACAATTTTTGTAAATAAGATCTCCTAAGAGGTTGTTCATACAGCGTTGAAATGTTGCTGGTGCATTCTTCAAACCGAATGGCATTCATGTATATTCGAAATGTCCTTCTCTTGTTGAAAATGCTGTTTTTGCTATTGATTTTTCATCCATCTGAATTTGGTGGAAGCCTTTGGCTAAATCAATAGTTGTGAAATATTGACATTTTCCTAGTTTGTCTAATATTTCGTCCATTACTGGTATGGGAAATTTATCGCTTACTGTCTTTTCATTAAGACTGCGATAGTCTACGACTATTCTATATTTTTTCTGTCCTGATGCGTCTTCTTTCTTTGGTACTATCCAAATAGGAGAGCAATAGGGTGAATTTGATGGTCGTATGATATTTTGTTGCATCATTTCTTTCATTTGTTTGTTAACTTCCTCATCAAAGCTTTGTGCTTATCTGTACGGTTTCCTATAACAAGGTTCCTCATTTTTTGTATTGATGACGTGCTTAACAATATTAGTGAAAGTCAAATTATCACCCTCTCTATACTGTATATCGCTAAATTCAAACAAAACTTTAGTTAGCGCTAATTTTTCTTCTTTGTTTAGATGTTCTAATCTGAATTGATTTCTTTCCGCTAATTCGTTTTCTAATGCATATGCTATATGC